>JADRCH010000046.1:7594831-7760103 GCA_019843965.1 Rhynchomys soricoides
GTCCCTCAATAGAGGAATGGATACAGAAAATGTGGTACATTTACACAATGGAATACTATTCAGCTATTAAAAACAATGACTTCATGAAATTCTTAGGCAAATGGATGGAACTTGAAAATATCATCCTAAGGGAGGTAACTCTGTCACAAAAAGAATGAACACAATATCTACTCACTGATAAGTGGTTATTAGCTCAAAAGTTTGGGATACCCAAGAGTCACTTCACAGCAACCATTGAGCTGAGTGTGAGGTCCCAGATGGAGAAGGGACTGAAGGAGCTGAGGGAGTTGGCACCCCCATGGAGGGAGCAACAGTGTCCACTGGCCTGACCTCCTGATGCTCCTGGAGACTAGATCACCAACCGAAGAATACACATGGAGGGACACATGGTGCTGGCCACATATGTGGCAGAAGAGGGTCTTGTTAGCCATCAGGGGGAGGAGAGGCCCTTGGATCCGAGGGTGTTAGATATCCTAATATAGGAGAATGCCAAGGAGAGAAGACAAGAGTGGGTGGGTGGGGGAATACCACTATAGAGGCAGGGGGAGGGGGAAGGGAATAGGGAGGTACCAAAGGGGAGATCTGGAAAGAGAGAAACATTTGAAATGTAAATAAAGTATCAAAAAGAAAAGATTTGTACAATTTTTCAAAGGCCTTTTCTGTATCTAATAAAATGATCATGTGGCTTTTGTCTTCAGTTTGTTTATATAGATGGCATGTATCAGTTTACATATGTTAAATCATCCTATCTCTTTGCTGTTTGATCATGGTGAGTTTCTTTTTTATATGTTTTTGGATTTTATTTTAACATATTTTATTGGAAATTTTTGCTTGTATGTTTATG
The DNA here is from genome assembly GCA_019843965.1 of Rhynchomys soricoides. NCBI lineage: Eukaryota > Metazoa > Chordata > Mammalia > Rodentia > Muridae > Rhynchomys > Rhynchomys soricoides. The sequence goes on from JADRCH010000046.1 coordinate 7,595,676, forward strand.
AGAGAAATTGGTGGCAATTCTCTGGATCTTCTTTTTTGATAATCAAAACTTATATAGATTTATTTATTTATTTTATTAATCATTCCATTTGTTTACACCTCAAATGATATCCCACTTCACCGTTACCCCTCCACCTACACTCCATCCCACATCTGCACTCCCTACTCCCCTTTGCCTGTATGAGGCTGCTCCCCTACCCACCCACACTCTCCCACCCCACCACTCTAGTGTCTCCCTATGCTGGGGTGTCAAACCTCCCCAGGACCAAGGGCCTCCCTTCCCATTGCTGTCAGATAAGGCCATCCTCTGCTACATATATATCTGGAGCCATGGATCCCTCCAGGTACACCCCTTGGTTGGTGGTCTAGACTCTGGGAGAACTCTGTGATCAGGGCAACCTATGTTGTCCTTCTAGTCAGGATGCATTTCCCCTCCTCTCCTCCATTCCTTCCATCAGCACACCTACCAGCTTCCCTGAGCTCAGTCTGATGGTTGACTCCAAGCGTCCACATCTGCATTGGTCAGTTGCTGGCCAGACCTCCCAAGGAATTGCCATACTAGGTTCCTGTCAGCAAGCGCCTCTTGACCACAACAATAATGTTGGATTTGGTGTCTGCAGACATGATGGATCCCCAGGTGGGACAGTCCCAGGTTGTCCCTTCCTTCAGTCTCTGTTCCATTTTATGTCCTTGTTCTCCCTTTGGACAGAAACACTTCTGGTTTAAAAACTTTGAGATGGTGGGTGGACATATCCCTTGACCAGAAACCATGCCTACCCTCTGTACCTCTCTCCCATTCTTGTGAGTACCTGATACTACCTAACACCCCTTGTTTCCTCCCCTCTTTTCTCCCTCAAAGTTCCCCCTTCCACCACTTCCTGTGATCATTCTGTTTCCCCCTCAATGAGGGACTGAAGCATCCATACCCTGCTTTTACTTCAATGCTCCATATGGTCTGTGGGTTGTATCATGGACATCGCGAACTTTTGGGATAGTATCTACTTATTAGTGAGTGCATGACATGATACAACCCACAGACTGGGTTACCTCACTCAGGATGATATTTTCTAGTTTCTTCCATTTGCCTCCAAATTGCATGAAGTCATTGTTTTTAATTGCTGTGTAGTACTCTATTGTTAATATATACCACATTTTCTGTATCCTTTTTTTTTTTTTTTTTTTGGTTAAGGGATATCTGGGTTGTTTACAGCTATTGGCCATTATAAATAAGGCTGCTCTGAACATAGTAGAGCATGTGTCCTTGTTATATGTTGGAGAGTCTTTTGGGTATATGTCCAGGAGTGGTATAGCTGGGTCCTCAGTTAGAAATATTTCAAATTTTCTCAGGAACTTCCGGACTGACTTCCAAAGTGGTTTTATCAGCTTGCAGTCCCACCAGCAATGCCTCTTTCTCCACATCCTCGCCAACATCTGCTGTCACCTGCAAATTTTTTGTCTTAGACATTCTGATTGGAGTGAGGTAGAATCTCAAGGTCATTTTGATTTGCATTTCCCTGATGACTAAGGACAATGAACATTTAATCTTTTTTACACACTCCAGATTTTATTCCCTTCCTGGTCCACCCTTCGACTGTTCTACATCCAATGCCTCCTCCCTGACCCCTGACTCCATAAGGATGTTCCCATTCCACCCCCAACCCCATCACATCAAACCTCTAAACTCCCTGGGGCCTGAAGATGGTAGGTGCATCTTCTCTGATTGAACCCAGATCCAGTAGTCTTCTGCTGTATATGTGTTGGAAGCCTCATATCAATGCTGTATGCTACCTTGTTGGTGGTCCAGTGTCTGAAAGATCTCTGGGTCCAGGTTAATAGAGACTGCAAGTCCTCCTACAGGATTACCCTCCTCCTCAACTTCTTCCAGCTTTGCCATAAATCAACCACAGGGCTCAGCAACTTCTGTGCATTGGTTGGGTATAAATATCTGCATCTAACTCACCTGCTCATTGGGTCTTACACAGGGTAGTAATGATAGGTCCTTTTTTGTGAGTGCTCCATAGCCTCAGTAAAAGTGTCAGGCCTTGGGGCCTTGCCTTGAACTAGATCTCACTTTGAGCCTGTCACAGGTCCTCCTGTATGTCAGGCTCTTCACTCTCCATTTCTATCCCTGCAGTTCTTTCAGACAGGAACAATTATGGGTCAGAGTTTAGACTGTGGGCAACCCCATTCCTCACTTGATACCCTGTCTTTCTGCTGGAGGTGGGCTCTACAAGTTCCCTCTTTCTACTGTAGAGCATTTAATTTAAGGTCCCTCCCTTTGAGTCCTGAGAGTCTCTCACCTCCCTGGTCTCTGGTACATTCTGGATGGTCCCCCTCAACCTCTTCTATATTTTAGATATTGGCCCTCTATCAGATGCAGGGTTGGTAAATATCTTTTCCCTATCTGTGGGTTGCCATTTTGTCCTATTGAGAGTGTCCTTTGCATTACAGAAGCTTTTTAATTTTATGAGGTTCCATTTGTCAATTGTTGATCTTAAAACATAAGCCATTGGTGTTCTATTTAGGAAGATTCCCCTGTGCCCAAAAATTTGAGGCTCTTCCCCACTTTCTCTTCTATTAGATGAATCTTATCTGGTTTTATGTGGAGGTCCTTGATCCACTAGTGCTTGAGCTTTGTACAAGGAGATAAGAATGAGTCAATTTACATTCTTCTACACAAAGACTGACAATTGAACCAGCACTATTTGTTGAAAATGCTGTCTTTTTTTCCAGTGGATGATTTTTAGCTTCTTTGTCAAAGATCAAGTGACCATATGTGTATTGCTTCATTTCTGGGTCTTCAGTTATATTACATTTATCTACTTTACTTGCTTGTCTCTGTACCAATACCATGCAGTTTTTATCACTATTGCTCTACAATATAGCTTGAGGTCAGGGATGGTGATTTCCCCAAAAGTTCTTTTATTGTTGAGAATAGTTTTCGTTATCCTGAGTTTTTTGGTTATTCCAAATGAATTTGAGAATTGCTCTTTCTAATTCTATGAAGAATTGAGTTGTAATTTTGGTGGGGATTGCATTGAAACTGTAGATTGCTTTCGGTAAGATGGCCATTTTTACTATATTAATCCTGCCAATCCATGAGCATGGGAGATCTTTCTATCTTCTGAGAACCTCTTTGATTTCTTTCTTCAGGGATTTGAATTTCTTGTCATACAGATCTTTCACTTGCTTAGAATAACACCAAGATATTTTATATTATTTGTGACTGTCATGAGGAGTGTTGTTTCACTAATTTCTTTCTCAGCCTATTTATCCTTTGAGTAGAGGAAGGCCACTAATTTGTTAGAGCTAAATTTATATCCAGCCACTTTGCTGAAGTTGTTTACGAGCTTTAGGAGCTCTCTGGTAGAAATTTTGGGGTAGTTCATGTATACTATGATATCATCTGCAAATAGTGATGTTTTGACTTCTTCCCTTCAAATTTGTATCCCTTTGACCTCCTTTTCTTATCTAATTGTTCTGGCTAGAATTTCGAGTAGGTAGGGAGAGAGTGGACAGCTTTGTCTTGTCCCTGGTTTTAATGGGATTTCTTTGAGATTCTCTCCTTTTAGTTTGATGTTGGCTATTGGTTTGCTGTATATTTCTTTTATTATACTTAGGTACACACCTTGAATTCCTGATCTCTCCAATACTTTTAACAGTAATGGGTGTTGAATATTGTCAAAGGCTTCTTTAGCATCTAGTGAGATTATTATGAGTTTTTTTCTTTCAGTTTGTTTATATAGTGAATTATACTGATAGTTATCTGTGTATTGATCCATCCCTGCATTACTTGATCATGTTGGATGATCATTTTGATATGTTCTTGGATTCAGATTGTGAGAGTTTTATTGAGTTTTTTGCCTCAATATTCATAAGGGAATTTGGCCTGTAGTTCTCTTTCTTTGTTGGGTCTTTTTGTGGTTCAGGTATCAGTGTAACTGGCTTCATAGAAAGAATTGATTAGTGTTCCTTCTGTTTCTATTTTATGGACTAGTTTGAGAAGTACTGGTATTAGATCTTCTTTGAAGGTCTGAGAGAATTCTGCACTAAAACCATCTGGTCCTGGGCTTTTTTTGGTTGGGTGACTTCTAATGACTACTTCTATTTCCCTGCGGGTTATGGGGCTGTATGATCTGGTCCTGATTTAACTTTGGTAACTGGTATCTGTCTAGAAAATCATTCATTTCCTCCAGGTTTTCCACTTTTGTTGAGGATAGACTTTTGTATTAAGATCTGATTATTTTTTTAATTTCCTTAGTTTCTGTTGTTATGTCTTTTTCATTCCTGATTTTCTTAATTTGGACACTGTCTCTGTGCCCTCTGGTTAGTCTGGCTAAGGGTTTATCCATCTTGTTGAATTTCTCAAAGAACTAGCTCCTGGTCTTGTTGATTCTCTTTGTTTCTACTTGATTGATTTCAATCCTGAGTTTGATTATTTCCTGCCTTCTATTCCTCTTGGGTGTATTTGCCTCTTTTTATTCTAGAGTTTTCAAATGAGCTGTAAAGTTGCTAGTGTATAGTCTCTCCAATTTCTTTATGTAGGAACTCAAAGCTATGAGTTTTCCTCTTAGCACTGCTTGCATTGTGTCCCATAAGTTTGGATATGTTGTGCCTTCATTTTCATTGAATTTGAAAAAGTCTTTAATTTCCTTCTGTATTTTTTCCCTGACCAAGTTATCATTGAGTAGATGTTTAGCTTCCATGTGTATGTGGGCTTTCTGTTGTTTTTGTTGCTATTGAAGATCAGCCTTATTCCGTTGTGGTCCAATAGAATATATGGGATTAATTCAATGTTGTTGTATCTGTTGAGGTTTGTTTTGTTTCCGAGGATATGTTCAATTTTGAGAAGGTACCATGAGGTACTGAGAAGAGGGTATGTTTTTTTATTTTAGGGTGACATGCTCTGTAGATATCTGTTAAATTCATTTTGTTTATAACTTATTTTAGTTTTACTTTGTCTCTGTTTAGTTTTTGTTTCCATGATCTGTCCGTTGATGAAAGTGAGGTATTGAAATCTCTTACTATTACTGTGTGAGTTTCATTGTGTGCTTTGAGATTTAGTAATGTTTCTTTTACAAATGTGGGTGCCCTTGCAATTGGGACATAGTTGCTCAGAACTGAGAGTTCATCTTGGTGGATTTTTCCTTTGATGAACATGTAGTGTACTTCCCCATCTTTTTGGTAACTTTTGGTTGAAAGTCGAATTTGTTGGATATTAAAATGGATACTCCTCCTTGTTTCTTGGGACTATTTGCTTGAAATTTTTCCCAGTCTTTTATTTTGAGGTAATGTCTGTCTTTGTCACTAAGTTGTGTTTGCTGTATGCAGCAAAATGCTGGATCCTATTTATACATCCATTCTGTTAACCTATGTCTTTTTATGAAGGAATTGAGTCCATTGACGTTGAGTGATATTAGGGACCAAAGATTGTTGGTTCCTGTTATTTTTGTTGTTGAGGTGGAATTATGTTTATATGCTTCTCTTCTTTTAGATTTTTTGTGAAAAGCTTTTTCTTGGGTGTAGTTTCCCTTCTTGTGTTGGAGGTTTTTTTGTTGTTGTTTGTTTGTTTGTTTGTTTTTTTCTATTATCTTCTGTAGGGCTAGATTAGTGGAAATAATTTGGCTTTGTCTTAGAATACCTTGGTTTCTCCATCTTTGATAGTTGTGAGTTTTGCTGGGTATATGGTAGTCTGGGCTGACAGTTTTGTTCTCTTCAATCTTCTGGCTTTTAGAGTCTCTGTTGGGAAGTCGGGTATAATTCTGATAGTTTTGTCTTTATATGTTACTTCATATTTTTCCCTTACTGCTTTCAATATTCGTTCTTTGTTCTGTGCCTTTGGTGTTTAATTATTATGTGATGAGAAAAATTTCTTTTCAGGTCCCATCAGTTTGGTGTTCTGTAGGCTTTTTGTATGGTTACGGGCATATCTTTTTTTAGGTTAGTTAAGTTTTCTTCTATAATTTTGTTGAAGATATTTGCTAGCCCTTTGATTTGGGAATCTTCTCTCTCTTCTATACCCATTTGTCTCAGGTTTGGTCTTTTCAATGTGTCCTGGATTTCATGAATATTTTGAGATAGGAGCTTTTTGCTTTTTGTATTTTCTTTGACTGGTCTGTCGATGTCTTCTATGGTATTTTCTACCACTGAGATTCTCTCTTCCATCTCTTATACTTTGTTGGTGATGCTTGCATCTGTGACTCTTGTTCTATTTCCCAGGTTTTCCATCTCTATGGCTGTCTCTCTTTGTGTTTTCATTAATGATTCTATTTCCATTTTTAGATCCTGGATGGTTTTGTTCAATTCCTTCACTGTTTGATTGTGTTCTCCTGTATTTGTTTATGATAGTTATTTATATCCTTTTTAAAGTCCTCTATCATCTTCATGAAATGAAAGTTTAGATTTGAATCTTGCTTTACAGGTCTGTCCAGGACCTGCTGTGATGGGTGTACTGGGTTCTGGTTGATTTCTGTTGCTTACGTTCTTACGCTGGCCTCTTGCCATCTAGTTATCTCTGGTTCACTGGCCTCCCTGTCTCTGAGTTTCTAAACTGGAGCTTGTACTTCCTGTGTGTCTGTGATCCTGCCATCCTGTAACTCTGGATGTGTCAGAATACCTTTGAGGGTCAAGCTGCAACTGGGGTGTAGGCTGTGTGGGTTTGGGTCCAGAGCCAAGGCTCTGCTCCTGGCTCTGGTTGGATGGGGAATCTATGTCTCGGGGTCACAGGGTTCCCAGTACATTGGGTATTTGGGTCAGGGTTTGGTGGGGAGGTTCACCTGTGATCCTGGATGTGTCAGAATACCTGGGGAGTTGAGCTGCAACAGGGATGTGGGCTGTGTTTTCGGGTCCAGAGCTGATGCTCTGCTCCTGGTACAGGTGGGAACCAGAAGGCGCATGGGTCTCTGGCTGGGCCTTTCTGCATCTTCTTGGTGTCTATTGTTGCCTTTTAATTTCTAATTTTGTTAATTTGGAAATTCTCTCTCCAGTTTTAAGTTAGTTTGGATAAAGGCTTATCAATCTTATTGTTTCAAAGAAACACATCCTCAATTCAATGATTCTTTGTATTTTTTTTTCTTTTTTTACTTCTACTTTTTTGATGAATATATTTGTACTTCCCTATTCTGCTTAGTTTTAGTTTAGAGTCTATTTTGTCAGATATTAAAAATGATATAGCAACTTGTTTTTTGGGTTCATTTGCTTAGAATATTCTTTTCCGCCCTTTAACCTGAGATGATGTCTATCCTTAATATTAATGTGTGCTTTGTGGTTTCAGCAGAAGGACATATCCTGTTTGTATATCTATTCTGTTGGTCTGTGTCTTTTTTTTTTTTTTTTAAATTGAGGAATTGAGACACTTGATGTGAGATATATCAGTGAACAATCTTTCTTTCTTTCTTTCTTTTTCTGGTATTTTGCTGTTGTGGTATGTGTGCATGAGTGTTTGTGGTTCTTTTATTTTGCTTTTTTTGAGAATATTTATTGTTTATGTGATTAACCTCCCTCTTTAGCTTGGAGTTTTCCTTCTAGAACCTTCTCTAGAAATGGATTTGTATGTATATATTTCTTAAAATTTAATTTTATCATGAAATGTCTCATTTTCTTTATGTACTATGTTTCAAAGTTTTGCTATGAATCATATTCTTGACTGGCATCTGTGATCTCTTAATATCTATAAAACATCTTTTCAGTCCTTTCTGCCTTTGAGTGTCTACTTTGAGGATTTTGGTGTTATTCTAATTATTCTGCCTTCTGCCTTCATATGCTACTTGGCCTTTTTCCCTTGTAGCTTTTAATATTCTTTCTTTGTTCTGTACTATGTTTAGTGCCTTGTTTATTATGTGTCAAGGGACAGTTCTGGTCAAATCTACATGGTTTTTGTTTTATGTTTCTTGTACCTTGATTGACATCTGCTTTCTTAGGTTAGGAAATTTTTCCTTAATGATTTTGTGGAAATATGTTTTTGGCTTTGACCTGGGTTGTTTCTTCTTCCTCTATTTTTATTATTCTTAGTTTTTTTCCATAGTATTCCAGATTTCCTAGATATTTTGTGCAAGAAGTTTTTTTTTTCTTTTAACAAAGTAAGTGTTGCTTATATATTGTCTTCAATGCCTGATATTTATCTCCACTCTCTTGTATTTTGTTGTTGAAGCTTCCATCTGAAGTTTCTGTTCAATTCATAAATTTTCATTTCCAGAATTCTTTCAGTTTGTGTTTACTTCATTGGTTTTATTTCCACTTTGGAGTCTTGAGCTGTTTTAGTTTTTCCTTTCATTGGTTGTTTTTGTTTGTGTAGATTTCTTTAAAGAATTTATTAATTTCCTCTTTAATAAGCCCTATCATACCCATAAAGACTTTAAAAGGTCTTTTTCTTCTGCTTCAGCTTGTGGGACTATTCAGAACCTTCTGTTGCAAAGCTCTAATGAAAACAGACTGTTCTGTCTCTTAATGAATGTATTTTTATGCTGTTATCTAGGTACCTGTGTTTGAGAAGATTGTAATTCTTGGTGTTGATGTCTGGTCTTGTTCATTATTGTGTGGGTGTTTTGCTCCTTGCTTTCTGTTGCTCTCTATGGTTCTTAGAAAGGTTTGTCACTGTGCTGCCTGGTAGGAATTTTTTTTTGGATCCTTGGCATGTGAGGTAACCGTGGTATTTAAATAAAACTTGTTTCTAGGTATTGAGAGTTAGGAATAGGTATGCTCTAATGGAGTAAGGGGTGTGTTTAGTTATATAGGATGGAGGAAAGCAATATGTTGCATTAGAATCTTCTTAGTGTCCTGAGTATGGGGCTAGAGAGTAAGGAGAAGCTACAATAAGTATTCTGCAACACTGCTGGGGTGGAGGATAGTCAACTGGATATTGAAAAGACTGGCAATTTAGGGCTTACCTACGTGCTTCACTGGCCAACTTACTTCCCTGTCAAATGTGACTTCAAAGTTTCCAGGGTATAACTTCTAATATGACAGACTAATGGCATTATTTTGCCATATTAGTTAAAGGAGCTATTTAGAGGAGTTCTGTGAGATCTACTGGAGGTAGAAAGAGAGAGGAGACAGGCCTCAGTAGGTGGTCTGCTACAGAGTTGTGATTGAGCCTGGAACTTTAAATTTATAGGACAGAAGAAAGAAGTAAAAAATCCATAGTTAGGCCACTTCCTTTCTAACATAGTGTAGCTTGTACATTTTTAGGGAATCATCACTGTAAAATTGTAAAAGTCAAGTGTTTATTATTTTAAGAATGTCAAAAGCAATAATAAAAATTAATGAAATACTAGTTTTGCTATTTTACATTATAGCAAACTCAACCTATTATCTACTAATGGTTTTGAAAGTTTTTTCAAAGAACATTATAATAGAAATTTTATTGGGTGAAAAAGGTCAGTTTCACAACCAAAGAGGTTTTTTTCAAATGATAGCAGAAATTTACAGTTCAATGCTTTTTCAATAATGCATCTTTTGCTTTTATTTCTTGCTTTATTTGGGGGCAAATAATAATGACACACGGAGGTGACAAAGGTTAACTTGCTGTAGAGGTGATAAACTACATCAATATAGAAAGAAAAAAAGTGATAGAAAAGCCATGAGCCTATACTCCAGAAGGCAGAACTTTAAAATAAAACCTGCTCACAGTGATCTACAGAAAAACTAGAATTTTGTTCTCATAAATTTGCAATCAATTCTTGATTATCTATACTAATTGGAGGAATAATGGTACATTATGCTCAAACTCATTTGTGTGAGATGACTGATTCAAGGGCACTTCATAATGTTCAGAGTCTGTTGAGATTCATAGAGGACCATATTTAAATGATCTAATACCAGTGTTCCATATCTAGTTTTTCATACTTTTAAAGTGTCCTTGAGAATACTGAAAAAGTGTAAGTAAGACATAGAAATGAATGTTTCATTGTACTTCATTAACTACCAACTACAAGACAGGCATGGCAATATCAACTAAAATAAAAATTTGCTGGGGCTGTTCTGCATTGTGCCATTTTAGAAAATACCACCATTGGTAACTGTTGTGGATTGCCCTGGTGCTGTTTGTATTTTGATGCTAATTCTGTTTCCCCAAGAGGAGCTGCTGGGACTAGATGTGAATCATGAATCATGTACTCACTCAAGTGAGTTCGTGTGAACTTTCTCCCCATTTTAACTTGTAAAATAAAGGCTAGAGCCAGGGATTGGGCAGTCGAAGGGAAGGTGGAGCTTAAAAGATTCAGGGAGAATGAGATGAGGAGGGGGTGGAAGGAAAATGGAGCGGAAGCATGTGACCTAGAGAAACCACTAGTTATAAGGGATCTCAGCTGGGGAATATAGTAGTATAGTGGTAGATCTGCCCAATCTAGGTGTGCAGCTTGTATTCATATTAATTGAGCTGTGTTTTCATTACATGGACTTATTTGGGTTGGAGATTTACCACAACAGATAACTCCTGAAGATTTTGTTTAAATGAACTACAAAAGAAAATTTTCCATTAAAATATCCACATAGAATGAGTCCTTTGTTTTTAATTAATAGATGATGAAGAATTTAAAAGTTTTATTTAAAGCTACTTAATTCACATTTTAAAATCAGTCCAATTGTTCCATTAATTTTTAAATACATATGCCAGAGAGTGTAGATATAAACATGTCTGACTGTATGTGCCAATGGAGGCCAGAGGAGAGAGTCTCCCAGAGCTGGGACTTAGGGTACTTGTGAGCCATTCAAATGTAGGTGATGGGAATCAAACACAGGATCTCTGGAAGAGCAGTAATCATTCTTAATCCTTCCAGCACTCAAATATGCCATAAAATACAAAGCCTTTAAGACAGAACCTAGTGAGAGTAAAGCAGTGTCTTCCCCCATGAGGCTTTTGCTTAAAGTAATTCAACAACACTTTTCTTGTGAATTTAGTATTTATAATTTCTGACACTGTCTTCATAAAACTGTGACTATTTTATGTTCATTGGATTTTTAAATAGAAAATTTTATGTTATTTGAAGGAAAATCAGATGGCACTGACACCTGCCTGGGGATACTAGGAAATGGTTAACATGAATGTTTTGCTGTAAGTACCACTGTGATGCTATTTTTAAAATATATATATATATATATATATATATATATATATACATATATCATACAGCCTATAAATTAGACTTCATTGTTCATTTCTATCATGTAAAATGAGATGTCAGAAAACAGGTTCATACCACTAAATCTTTAAGCACATTGATTTTAGATTATCTATTGGCCATGTAGAGTGACCAGCTTTAAGAGAGGAAGCACATGGTCCAACATACAAAAGCAGAAACACAAATACATGGAAGCAAATACTGCACAGATGTTAATGTAAAGGAGGTTTTTAATTAGTGTAACTAATGGAATTAATTTTGCTAAAATTTGATCACCTAAACTATACAATTTAAATTCAAAATTTAAAGGAAATGGGACTAAGATACTTTACTGTAAAACATAAAATAAAATAAAATGAATTAAATTCCCTGTGTGTTATCTAAAATCTCTTGATTAGATCCGTGTACTCCTTTACTTGGCCCTGAAGGCCCAAACTGTCACTTCAGACAATACTTTGCATAAAACAATTTTAAGAGCTCACATCACATTTCTGGACTCCATACAACATTATACACTTGGACTATCTGAACCTACTTTTTAATTTTATTTTTATTTGTTTTGATATTTCTGTTTATTTAATGTTTTGCAAATCCTGTGACTACAACAAATGTCCACTTATTAACATCTGTGTTCCTAAATGATTCTTGTCTCTTAGGTCATCCTAGAATAAATCCCTCTATACAGTTTTCTGAAACTTCTTTTAAATATATAATAGTTATTTTTTCTTTGCTGGGGGAATTTTCTGAAGGGTCTCCGCTGTCCCCCTCTCATGGCATTCTATCTCGAAAACAATCTCACTTTTACTTTAAACTATCCTGCTTAATGAGTTTTCTGTCCAGATTTTGAAGGGAAGCCTCTCTTTTCCCTTAGTATTTTGTATCATTTTCACGGTCTCCCATCTTAAGCCCTGATATTGGATTCATGATCACTATGCCATACCCCTAATGTTCATTCCTGAAGTGCAATTGTGTATGAACATTATCCTTAAAGCAACCAACTGCTGCTACTTTCTCCCTTATTTCTAATACCTTCTATTTAAGTCTATAATCACACCTCTCTATGTGAAACCTTCCGACTTCATAACACTTTTTTAAAATTAATTCTTCCATGATTTTCTATGTCATAATATTTAATGTCTTCACAGACACTGAGCATTTATTTAATTTTCAAATTCTGTTTACCAAATGACAATAAAATTGCTTAGATTCACTTTAATTTTAGGAATGTCTATGTTTTTAAGAACTCTGATATTTGCATCTCTATACTAGCAGTTATAATGCTCTCCTATCTGTGCTAGTTTCACAATAGACTTATTTTGTTCCACCCAACTGTTTGCCACTTTTTCCATTCCCAGCAGCATTTAGAAAATAGTCAAACCTTCTTTTCCTAAATGTTGAAGAGAGCAGAGCATCCCTGGTGAGGATGAAATTAGCTGGATTGTCTGGAGATCAAATTGAGTTGAGTTTGGATTTTACATCCAGTGATGTTCACTGTGTGGATCTACTCACCATTAACTCTCTCTGCCAAAAATTTCTTTGATTATAATTATTAGAATATTTACCATTTGGAATTTTTAAAAATGTGGATGTGTTTATGGATTCTAAATTTTCATCCATCTTTAGGTACTAAATTTTGCTGCATTGCTCCTCTTTGTTACATATCATACAGGTTATTAACACACAAAACGTTTCATGTCAGATTCAGCTTTACATGTAGAACATTGTTTATGGTGCATAGTTAATATTATTAATACTTCAAATACCTGCCCTATGAGAAGTCAGAGCACTTTGAAAAAGAACTCACAAAAGTTCCAATCGAGGTTGTTCCTTCTTGGTACTAAATTTTTGGCCAGATCATTTATTTCTCTCATTTAAATGTACATATTTGAAAAGTAAGAAACTTAATAATGATTTGGTCTTCTAGCATTTTTGAAGATTAATAAGAAACAGTCTGATATATAGTTATACCCATGTGTGTGTAAATATGATTTGGGGTAAAAGTACTGTTTGATTGTTTTCTGAATAGGATCATTAGTTGGCATGGAATATGCTATATTAATCCAGTTACTCTTAAACATGCTCTAAAAATATTTTCTAGTATAATATATTCCTGTTCTCAATTTATCAAAACACACAAAAACTTAATCAACATTTACAGGTACATACTCTATTTTATTTCAGTTTTTTATTTTTCTCTTTCACCCTTAAAATTACACAGACATACACACACACACTTATACATGTATGCACTTTTCTTTCTATCATACTATTTCATGGTATGGAGATCTCAGACCTTTTTTTTTTTTTTGACAACACTGTCATCTATAGCACTTTCTTAAGTTTAATCTTTCAGTTTCTGATCTAGCAGTTCAATCTCAAGTATCTTTTTTTTTTTTTTAAACTGGTTATTGAGTGATACCCATGTGGATACAAAGACAGGTAAATAGAAAGTGATACCCATGTGGACTGGAGAGAGAAATAGAGCAGAGATTAAGGTCTTAGATAGTAGGTGAAAAATTATCATAAGAAAAATCTATTTGCTGTGTAATATTGAAAATCCCCTATAACAAAGCTTGTATATGCAAATAACCCATTAAAATTTCCTAAGCCTTTCTGTCTGGGACTATTGGATTTCTTAGCTACCTCTTGGTTCCTTAATAAACTGTTAAGGCTTTGATCGTTATTATGTGTCTATCTAATTCTTCATTCCAGAATGTAAGAACCTAGAAACTCTTGCTGTTCTGTATGAAGCCAGCATTCTATAGCATCAGTTGGTGAGCTAGTCACCCAGTGGGTAAGATTTAAGTTTCCAGTCTACCACTGTGTCTACTCATTATAGGGACAAATTAAAGGAACTATTCATAATTGTAAGTTTTAAGGGGACATTGATGCTTCAGAAGCACCAGATATGCAGGCAAGTGACTGGCTCCAGAACTCCACAATGCCAGCAATGGCTATTGTGCTGTACCCCAAAGTCCCAGCATATCTGAGCATCACTTTCTCTTACATCTTTCACTTCCACAGGCTTTACCTCACTGCCAGAGATTTGTTGTCCCAGTCCCATTTCATCCTTCATTTTAACTTCCTTCTTACCACGCTTCCTTTACTTTGCTCTGCACTTCCATATTTCCCTTTTTGTTTCTTTTTGGTCTGTCATATTCTTCCTGCTTCTATGTTCTTTTTGCTAATTTACATTAAGACAGTCCCATTCTGAAGGTATGGATTTATTCTCTCAGGTAGGAACATATTTCCTTGAATTTGGGATAAATAAATGTAAAGTGTTTTTAAATATTAAATTTTAAACAAATAAATTCTAAAATAATAAATAAATTTAAATATATTTAAAATGTATTTATTTTAAAAATATTTAATACAAGTTTTAAATTGTATTTTTAAAAATTAAATACATTTAAAATAAATAAATTTAAAAAATAAACAGACCTGCTCATTTGTACTTTTTCCTCTATCACATTTTTAATTATATATTTGTTAGTAATTTTATATACATGGCCGTTGTGCTCCTTATCTTCTGCTCAGCACATGCCAATTCCTCTCTTGAAAGTGTGTGGGTTTTTGTTTGTTTGTTGTTTGGTTGTTTGGTTGTTTTTTTTTGATAAGTGATCTGCCTTACCTTCTGCTTACCTTACTATTCATTGCTCTGTTCAATTCCTTGTTCTAGTGCAAGAGAACCTAGAAATCTAAGTCTGTCCCACCAAACCCTTACATATGCTGGTAATATCTAGCCTTTGGGCAGTCACGGGACAACACAAACAGAGAAACATTCATATAATCATACGTTAAGAGAGCATTCTCCAGTTTTCACATATAGCTTGTGATATACTTTCTTCTGTTTAAACCGACATGCTACTGTTTTATAACAGTTGCTCAGTGCTAATATACTCATTCCACAGATTTACTTCTTTAATCTTTGGCTCTCCCTAATGGGAACCATCATATTATGCATCCATATTTCCAGCAGTACCTGCACTTAATTACTCAAACTTTCTTGTTATGAAGAATATCTACATATAAAAAATTAAAGCTATAATATACACTGAAGAGGCACAGGCAGCCTGCCTCTGTGCTTTCTCTCACTGCTCACAGAACTTTCCCTCCCCTCTGCTCTTTCTTGCAACTAACAAGGAGCTCCCCTCCCCTCTCTGGACTTTCAGAGAGGGCCCAGGCTTGAACATTGCTATCCCTGTTTTCATAGTGACACTCCCTAAGCCCCTCCTCCCCCCAGGAGTGACAAATGCAGTCTAAGGAATAGATGGATGGCAACATCCCTCACTGGCACTCTCCCCGGGAGAGATGGCTAAGCACTTCCCAGTGCAGGCGATGCCTGTCCTTGGGAAAAGCAAAACCAACCATCCTTGAAGAGATAAATGTCCCACATTTGAGCCATGAGAGGAGAGCAATCCAGCATCCCCAGACAGCTGTGGGCAGTTTGTAAAAACACCCTAGTTCTTGATAGAACCATAAAGTTACTTCCCAGGTCAGAAGAGTTCCCCCTCCCAGTTGTGCGATTCTAACTAGCTGCTTGAATAAACTGTATCATGTTTGAAAGATGACTTGCCTTGTCACTTCTCCCTGTCAGCCCAAAGTCCGAGAATCCCTGCTTATTCTTGAATAAAAACACTAAACCCCTGGACATGGGGTTGCACCTCCCCACCCCCTGAACAGTGGGATGGTTTTCGATCTGAGTCTGACTCAAATAAAAAGACACTTTTTTTTCACTATATCAGGTTAGCAGTTCTTACAGTTTTCATATGGATCCCGCCGAAACATAGACACAACAACACATTACAGAACCCTGTAAATGTATTTTATTTGAAACTTGAGGGTTGAAAGAAAGGCTCATTTTGACTTTGTAGTATACAAAGAGTTGAAATAAAATCTTCAGTTTATATAGCAATACATTTGGCAGATGAACCATGTTTGGAAAAAGATCCTACAGCTTCATTTTATGTTATCCTTACTTTAGAAGAAATAAGTCATATTTAATTTCTTAAAATTATTTGCCTATACATAAGTTGTATCTATCATAATCTAGGCTTGCTATAAGATATTTGGATAGAATATATGTAGAAAGAAGATGAATACATTGGATCAAGCTATACTGAAATTTATTATAAGTTTTCAAGTTCATCTCAGCATAGAACTATACTCCGTAACTGAGAATTATCCTTACAAGGGAAAATATTAATCAAAAAGAGGTATAACAATTTTCATCTAAAAAATTACCACAATTATTTATTGTATACTCCTCCATTCTTCAGGCTGTATTGGGCAGGTAGAATTACTTACGCCTCCTCAATCCTAGCCAAGATCAACTACAACTCATACTTTGTATCTTGGTCTTCATTGGTGTTTGAAAAATCAATTAGCACTTGCACCATAGACTCAAATTTAAACTTTGCTACCTGTTTATGTATTATTCTAAGAAATAAACAATGACTTCTTTTATGCAGAACACCTTCCAGTCTGTTTCTCCATCATTTTCTCTGAACATAACCTTCAGGTTATAAAAGGTAGAGCTATAAACCTCACAGCTTTGTCTAAAACCTCAGTTCATGAACATGTTGATTTGAACCTTAAGTACAAATTATATGCTTCTTGTACTAATGCCTATTATCCAAATTTTTTTCATGCCACTTCCCATAGCCTTGCAATTGACAAGTATGGGTGCTTCCAAGTTTCAACTTAAATAGCCAAGGTAAATACACAGTTCAGATATACCTACTGTATACTGATACAGATATATAACCACAAAAGTGCTTAATGTTTTTCAGTGAAGTAAATAATGTCTATGTGGTTTCTGTCTGGCATCTGCAGCGAATGCTTTACTCTTTCACCTGCTTCAGTTTCTGAATTTGTTTCCTTGAAACATTTTTCTTATTATTGTTTACCAACCTGAGACCATTAATAATGCCAAATGAACCTCAACTAATTTACAAGATATTAAAATAACTTTTATGTATCATTTGAAAATGAAGACCATAGAAGTAAGCTAATATCAAAAAATCAGTGTGCTGTAGAAGGGTTTAGATAGAGCCTGTTATCATAATTTACACAGAGAGTATCAAAAAATGCAATGAGTTTGTGTACTAGATACTGATAATAAAGGAACCAAATTAAAAATCCTGAATTTCCCCCATCCACCCCTTCTGCCTGGTCCCTTCTGCTGGGGCAGACTCCTAGCTGGTCTGCTTCCATGAAGACATCATATCGTGACCCATCCTAAAGGATCCACTGCACTCAGAGCAGTTGTAAGAACAGTCTTCCCCACTCCCATCCCAAGTACCATAGTTGCCCCTGGGAGCCAGGTGGACTCAGGACCCATCACCCACCAAACCCCTGATCCCCCGAACACCATTCCCTTTCTGCCCCTTCCGCCTGGTCCCTTCTGCTGGGGCAGACTCCTAGTGGGTCTACACCCATGAAGACATCATATCCTGACCCATCCTAAAGGATCCACTGCACTCAGAGCAGTTGCCAGTCCCTTAACACTCAGAGGAAACTCCACTCCCAGATGTTCTAACAAACCCAGGATCACAGGATCACAGGAACACAAGATCTCAGGAGCTTGGTCACACCAGGATCTCAGGGTCCCAGAGGCAGCTTGACTCCCAGGAGCTCTGACACACCCAGGATCTCAGGATCACAGGACCCCAGAATCACAGGATCCTAGAGACAGCTGGACACTGAAAAGTTCTGACACAACCAGAATAACAGAAAGGACAGGCTCCAATCAGATATAGTGAGGTCAGGTAGCACTAGAGATAACTAGATGGCGGGAGGCAAGCATAAGAACATAAGCAACAGAAACCAAGGTTACGTGGCATCATCAGAACCCAATTTTCCCACCATAGCAAGTCCTGAATACACCATCACACCAAAAAAAGCAAGATTTGGATCTAAAATCACTTCTCCTGATGATGATAGAGGACTTTAAGAAGGACATAAATAACTCCCTTAAAGAAATACAGAAGAACACAAGTAAACAGGTTGAAGTTCTTAAAGATGATACCAACAAACAAAAAATTCCCTGGAAGAATTACAGGAAAACACAAGGAAAAAGGTGAAGTAAATGAACAAAACCATCCAGGATCTAAAACTGGAAATAGAAACAATAAAGAAATAACAAAGGGAGACAACACTGGAGTTAGAAAACCAAAGAAAGAGACCAGGAGTTATAGATGCAAGCATCACCAACAGAATACAAGAGATAGAAGAGAGAATCTCAGGTGCAGAAGATACCATAGAAAACATTGACACAACAGTCAAAGAAAATGCAAAAAGCAAAAAGCTTCTAATCCAAAACATCCAGGAAATCCAGGACAAAATGAGAAGAGGTAAGCTAAGGATAATAGGTATAGAAAAGAGAGAAGATTTCCAACTCAAAGGGCCAGTAGATATCTTCAACAAAATTACAGAAGAAAACTTCCCTAACCTAAAGAAAGAGATGTCCATGAACATAAAAGAAACCTACAGAACTCCAAATAGACTGGACTAGAAAAGAAATTCCTCCTGTCACATAATAATCAAAGCACCAAATGCATTAAACACAGAAAGAATATTAAAAGGAGTAAGGGAAAAGGTCAAGTAACATATAAAAGCAGACTTATCAGAATTACACCAGACTTCTCACCAGAGACTATGGAAGATAGATGATCCTGAGCAGATGTCATATAGACCCTAAGAGAACACAAATGCCAGCCCAGGCTACTATACCAAGCAAAACTCTCAATTACCAAAGTTGGAGAAAACAAGGTATTCCATGAAAAAAACAAATTTACACATTATCTTTCCACAAATCCAGCCCTACAAAGGATAATAGATGGAAAACACCAACATAAGGAGGGAAACTATACCCTAGAAAAAGCAAGACAGTAATCTGTAAACAAACCCAAAAGAAGACAGCCACACAAAAACATAATTCTACCTCTAACAACAAAAATAACAGGAAGTAACAATCACTTTTCCTTACTATCTCTTAACATCAATGGACTCAATTCCCCAATAAAAAGACATAGACTAACAGACTGGATATGTAAACAGGACCCAGCATTTTGCTGCATTCAGGAAACGCACCTCAGTGATAAAGACAGACACTACCTCAGAGTAAAGTGTTGGAAAACAATTTTCCAAGCAAATGGTCCCATGAAACAAGCTGGAGTAGCCATTCTAATTCGAATAAAATCAACTTTCAACCAAAAGTTATCAAGCAAGATAAGGAAGGGGGACACTTCATACTGGTCAAAGGAAAAATCTACCAAGATTAACTCTCAATTCTGAACATCTATGATCCAAATGCAAGGGCAACCACATTCTTAAAAGAAACTTTAATACAGCTCAAAGCACACATTTTACCTCACACAATAATAGTGGGAGACTTCAACATGCCACTCTCAGCAATTGACAGATCATGGAAACAGACAATAAACAGAGACAAAGGAAAACTAACAGTCAATAGATACAAGAAGATTGAAATAATCCCATGTACCATATCAGATCACCACAGACTAAGGCTGGTCTTAAATACCAACAAAAACAAAGGAAATATACATATACATGGGAGCTGAACAATGCTCTACTCAATGACAACCTGGTCAAGGGAAGAAATAAAGAAAGAAATTAAATACTTTTTGACTATAATGAAAATGAAAACACCCCATACTAAAACTTATGGGACACAATGAAAGCAGTGGTAAGAGGAAAACTCATAGCTCTGAGTGCCTCCAAAGAGGAACTGGAGAGAGCCTACTCTAGGAGCTTGGCAGCACACCTGAAAGCTCTAGAACAAAAAGAAGCAAACACACCAAAGAGGAGTAGACAGCAGGAAATAATTGAACTCAGGACTGAAATCAACCAAATAGAAACAAAGAAACAAACAAAATATACAAAGAATCAACAAAACCAGGAGCTGGTTCTTTGAGAAAATCAACAAGATAGATAAACCCTAAGCCAGACTAACCAGAGGGCACAGAGACAGTATCCAAATTAATAAAATCAGAAATGAAAATAGAGACATAACAACGGAAACTGTACAAATTTTAAAAATCATCAGATCCTACTACAAAAGCTTATATTCAACAAAATTGGAAAATATGGATGAAATGGACAATATTCTAGACAGATACAAGTGCCAAAGTTAAAACAGGATCAGATAAACCATCTAAACAGTCCTGTAACTTCTAAAGAAATAGAAGCAGTCATTAATAGTCTCCCAACCCAAAAAAAATCCCAGGACCAGATGGGTTTAGTGGAGAATTCTATCAGACCTTCAAAGAAGACCCAAGATACAATTCACAGACAACATGAAGCAAAAGAAGAAGGAAGACTACAGTGTGAGTACTCCAGTCCTTCATAGAAAAGGGAAGAAATTACTCATGGAAGCAAATCTTGAGACAAAACGTACAGCAAAGACTAAAAGAAAAGCCATCTAGAGACTGTCCCACCTGGGGATTCATCCCATATACAGTCACCAAACACAGCACTATTGTGGATGCCAAGAAATGCTTGCTGAAAGGAGGCTGGTATAGCTGAGAGGCCTTGCCAGAGCCTTACAACTACAGAGGCCATTGATTGAAAACAACCATTGGTCTGAGCTCGGGGGGTCTCCAACAGAGGAGTTAGAAAAAGGACTGAAGGAGCTTAAGGGGTTTGCAATCCCACAGGAAGAACAATATCAACTAACCAGACCCCCAAGAGCTCCCAAAGACTAAGCCACCAACCAAGGAGTACACATAGCTCCAGCTGCATATATAGCAGAGGATGGCCTTGTCAAGCATCAATGGGAGGAGAGGTCCTTGGCCCTATGAAGGCTCCATAGATGCTCCAGGGTAGGGTAATCTGGGGAAGAGAGACGAATGGGTGAGTGGGTGGGGGGGACAACCTCATAGAAGTATGGGGAGGGGGATTGGATAGGGAGTTTCTGGGAGAGGGAAAACCAGGATAGGGGGATAACATTTGAAATTTAAATAAAGAAAATATCCAAAAAAAAAAAAACACAGTAAAAAAAAAAAATTCCAAATTTCCAAACTTCAATATGTGTGTGTATGTGTGTGTGTGTGTGTGTGTGTGTGTGTGTGTGTGTGTGTATGTCTTTTAATCTTAGGTTTTAATAAAACTGCCCAACAATGGTAAACTACCACATTTTAGAAATAAAATAGAAATATGTATTATGAAATTGAAATTTCAGTCTGTAAAAATCTTCAAAGTTGTGCTTATGCCAATATGGAAGTTCATACTGTTGGTATGGTTTGTGCTCATTTATAAAGATTAACTTCCAGAATCATCATAATGTATTCACTGTGTTTACGGATACCATTTTCTAAACTTCTAATTAGATAGCAGTATTCTTTTGTCTCTAGGGAGTTAACAGACATCTGTAGAAGAGAGATCCAACTGCATGTTGGCAAGAGCCACAGACATATAAGAGTATTTGAGATGCAATTGAATTTTAATTTAGGTTAATGAGAAACTGTACCCAAGTTGGCTTGGCAGGAATTTGGCCACATCTTTGATGACTATTTAAGTACTTCTCAATTTTTGTGACACATAAATACTTTTATTTCTGTTTAACATTGCGTTGGTTTAAGAACTTGACATTTTCTCAAAGGTTTAATGAACTTTGGATTCTAATGTTAGTTTTTCTAGGTTGAAAATTTACACAAAAGATCATATTCCATGAGCATGAGACTCTTTTTGTCTTATTTATTTATTTATTTGTTTGTTTGTTTTTATTTTTATTTTTTGCACTCCAGATTTTATTCCCCTCCTGGTGAACCCTCCGATTGCTCCACATCCCATACTTCCTCCCTGGCCCCTGTCTCCATGAGAACATCCACACTCCCTACCTCCCACCCACCTGACCTCTAAACTCCCTGGGCCTCCAGTCTCTTGAGGGTTAGGTGCATCTTCTCTGACTAAACCCAGACCCAGTAGTCCTCTCCTGTATATGGGTTGGGGGCTTCATATCAGATGGTGTATGCTGCCTGGTTGGTGGTCCATTGTTTGAGAGATCTCAGGGGCCCAGGTTGAGACTGCTGGTCCTCCTACAGGGTTGCCCACCTACTCAGGTTCTTCTAACTGTTCCCTAATTCAACCACAGGGGTCAGCAGCTTCTGTCCATTGATTGTGTGCAAATATCTGCATCTGACTCTTTCAGCTGCTTTTCGGGTCTTTCAGAGGGCATCATAGTAGGTCCCTTTTTGTGAGCGCTCCATAGCCTCAGTAATAGTGTCAGCCCACATTGCTCATTAGAAAATGAAATTTCTTCATTCTTCCTGTTTCTGATTAGTAAGCTTTTTAGTAAGCATTTGAAAGGAGCTGTCATGTGTTGAAAATTATTCATTTTTAAATATAATCCTTAGGTAGAACAATACAAGTCTTAACTTTGGTTCTGTCCTATCATTTGACTCTTATTTCCACATTGATCTCAAACACAAATATGCAAATGTGTTACCATGTTGTTGTTGTTTTCTCCTCTATAGTTTTAATTTTAATTAGATACTCCACCTATCAAAGGACTATAATCAAATTAGAAACAAAGTACATTTTTCTATCTCCCTAAAAATCAAATGTATTTATATTTATATTAAATTTAAAAAATAAATTTAATTATTATGTGTATATAGGCCATGCTCTTTGGAGTGGCAAGAAGATTTAAGATAGACTTTCCATTACTATAAATATTTAATAATAAAGTTGTTATGCTAATAAATTATTAAATTTACTATTAACAACTAAAAGTAAACTAAGTCACATGTGATTATATTAGTGACTCCTAGTTCCCTAAAGTACAACATCATTCTTTTTTACATGAAAATATAATATCAAGTGAAACTAAGATTTATAAAATTTATTTACAGAGAAAAATTATTAAAGGTCTTTTTTGTATGTGCCAAATCCTCCTTTAAAAAATGGTACAGCATACTATGCATGAGGAAATCAAGAAGCAGCATACCACATGCTATCCCAAAGCCACACAAAATGGTATGTGCTTTCCTTATACCAGTAAGCACATTTCTCTATATAGATTATATTCTTTTCTTTTCTCTGATAGAGTCTGTCTGTGTAGCATGGCTGTTCTAGAACTCCTGCTATAGAAGAGAAGGGTCTTGCCCTCAGAGATTAGCCTGCCTCTTCCAAGAAAGTGCTGGGAATAACAAAATAAGACATCACATCTGGCTGTTCTGTATTTTTATTTTCTTTTTGTCTTATAGAACATATATCACTGGAATTAACATAAGATATATAACCTAATATTTTTCACAATCTTATAGGAAGTTGAATGAAAAATGTACATTTTAGTGTTTTCAAATAATGAGTGATCAAGATTCATTAATGACCAAAAGTATTTTCTAATCTGGAAACAGAGCATATAAATATATCCCAAAACTTCCATAAAGAATGATGGCAGCAACAACTGAGAGGTTACATCTTGATTCACAACTACAAGGCACAGAAAAGGACACTGGGAATGGTACAGATATATTGAATTGTCAAAGACCATTCCAAGTAGTCACCTCCATAACAAGGAAGGCCTGCTAATCATTTCCTGTTTCTCCAACTGAGGACCAGTATTCAACATATGAACTTGTGGAAGTCACTCTGATTCAAACTCACAGTCTATTCTCTGCCCTCTACACAATTGTGGCCATATTATAATGAAAGTTACAGTTACAGCTCACCCATTTTTAAAGGTGCCCATAGTCCTTCACAGTTTAAAATTCCAGTCTCTTGTGTGATTCAAGGTAATCTCTTAGTTGTAACCCCATGTAAAATAAAAGTCAAAAGTCATGCTATCAACATAACACTGGCACAGTATAAGCATTACCATTTCAAAAAGAGTGAATGAAAAGATTTAGTGTAGGAGTCAGGCTATGCCAGCAGAAGGAATAACAAGGCCTCGGGGATGCTGGGAGAACCTGGTGGCCAAGTCTGCTTTGATGTGTTAAATAGGCATCTCAGTGAGTGTTTTGTCCAGGGTTTGGTTTTTAAGACCTAATATCTGCCCTTCCAACTTTGTTGACCTCAACATATTTCTCTCTCTTGATCTGGTGCTAGTCTATGTCTCTTGCTCTCCTATGCAAATGCTCTAGCATTTCTAACCACTTGGGTTCCCCAACTCAACCCAGGCTTTACAGTCATAACTTTACATAATGGCCTCTCAGGGCTTCTGTGAAGGGACTTCTCAGCCACTAGTCTAACCTCAATTATTTTCCATAACTATGAAAGAAAAATTCATAGCCCCTTTGTTAGTGTTTCCTTCTTGACCCTAAAATCAGCACTATGTGGATGATACTGCCATGTTCTGCTGCCTCCTTGGAATGAAGCTTTATCTTCCTTGAATGACATTTGCCGCAGGTTTTATTTGTTGTTGTGCTTTAGGATCAGAAAATTTCTTAGGTCTTTTCTTTTTAGAAGTTGGAAGTTTAGCTAGATGAGTCTTGCCCTAAGATCACACTTCCCTTCATTCTTTTTTATATCAGCTCTGACCATGGTTTGACATTATACTTCTGGGTGCTATTAATCTGATCTAACAATACTCCTTGTATTTCCTTTTGTTCTCTCTCTCTCTCTCTCTCTCTCTCTCTCTCTCTCTCTCTCTCTCATAGATCTGCATAAGGCTGAATACTAATAACCACAAGACAGAGTTAATATTGGGCTATGCTAAAATCTCTTCCATCAGGAAATTAGTGTCTTAGTGATTTTTCATATACTATGATAAGACACCATAATCAAGACAACTATAAAAGAAAGTGTTAGCTGGGCAGTGGTGGTGCACACCTTTAATCCCAGTACTTGAAAGGCAGAGGCAGAGGCAGGTGGATTTCTAAGTTTGAGGTCAGCCTGGTCTACAGACTGAGTTCTAGGACATCCAGGGCTACACAGAGAAACCCTGTCTCAAAAAAACAAAAACAAAAACAAACAAAAAAAAGAAAGTGTTTAATTTGGCCTAACAGCTTTAGAAAGTAGAGCCCTTAATAGCAAAGTAAAAGCAGGAATATCTGAGACCTTACATTTTGAATCACAAATATGAGGCAGAAACATTGGAAAGTACAATGATATACCCCCTCCAGCAAAGCCATACCTCCTAATTCTTCTCAATTAGTTCTATAAAATGTGAACCAACTATTAAAATATATAAAATGAGCCTATGGAACCACTCATTGAAACTACCACATTCACTAAATGAACAATGCCTAAATATAGAATTTTAAAATATATATTTGATAAATAAAAAGTAGTTTAAATATTTTCAATGAAATGTTTATATAATGTTATAAACAAGCAGGATGTTTATATAATGTTAGAAACAAGCAGACAAGAGGTCATAGCTCTGATCTTTAAGGTATACCATGGAAGAAATGAAAAGGCCAGCAAACAAAATTACTATATGCTGTCCAAGGATGTTCAACCAGATTGGTGACTGCCAAGTCTCCCTGGCCTCCTAAAACCCAGAAACTTCCAGGTGCCTGCTACAAATGTGGTCAGCAGAGTCATTGGGCATGGGCTTACTCTAATCCCTGCAAGCCATTGGGGTTATGTCCAAATTACCATCAAAAGGTACATTAGGCTACTGATTGCCCTCATGGCACTCATGACACAAGGACATCACTACCAGATCATCCACCAGCCAATCTATTGATCTTGGCCATAGGTGATTGAAGGGGACTAAGATCCCTTGAACAGACCACTACTATCACTCAGTTGTCATCAAAGTATCAGGGAGACCCAAATCCTTCCTTTGGGACACTGAGGCCACTTACTCAATCCTGACAGAGTTTTGAGGATCCACCTCTCCTTCTTGTTTCCTTATTGGTAGGGTAGGAGGATAGCCCTTCAAACCTAACTAGACTTCACCACTCAGTTGTAGTTTTAGGGGTGTTCCTCTCACACCTTCTTTTCTGATACTGCCAATGTGTTCCACCCCCTTATTGGGAAAGGATACTCTAACCATAATGGGAGCCTCTATTTCTTATGCTCCCACCATTTACCTGAACTCAAGGTTGCTAGCAGCCCCTCTCCTCTTTCTTCTAGTTCAACAACCTACTAGCTCTAATGTGTCTTTTTCTTTGCCATCCTCCCAGGTGGTCTTCCAAGACTGAAACATGCAAAACTCCTCTATTGCTAAACACCATCATTCCCCTGTTGTCATCGAATTACAAGACCCTACCCAGTACATCACCAATGCTCAGTACCCACACTCTCTCCAGAGCCTCACTAGACTTAATCCTATCATCTCTTCCCTCCTAAGAAAAAAAACCACTTCTTCCTCCTACTTCTTCCCCTTTTGCTATCACTATACTTGGAGTTAAGAAACCCAATGGGACCTATTGCCTTGTTCAAGATATCCAGCTTGTAATTCTACAGTGTTTCCTCTCTATCCTGTTGTGGCTAACCTTTATACACCTCTATCCACTATCCCCTCAGGCACCTCTAATTTCTCTGTCCTAGATCTCACAGATGCACTTTTATCTATTTCCCCCTCCCATACCCAGTCACAAAACATCTTTGCTTTTACCTGGACTGACTCTGACACCCACTTCTATACCCAACTCACCTGGACTGTCTTACCTCATGGTTCTGGGACAGCCTCCACCTATTTGGCAAGGCCTTGGATTCTGACCTAGTCTGTTTATCTTAATGAATCTATCCCTATCCATTATTTTGATGATATTCTCTTTTGTAGCCCCTCCCCAGAGATTAGTCAAACTAACACCTCTGCCCTTCTAAATTTCCTGTCCAGCCAAGGCTATAGAGTCTACCTTCTAATGTCCAATTGTTCACCCCTCAGGTTACCTACATGGGCCTACCAATTACTCCAATCCACAAAGCCATTACTTTAGATAGAAAACACCTAATCAAGTCTCTAACAGTACCCTCTAGTAAAGAGGAAATTCTATTATTTCTAAGAATAGCTGGCTTTTTACATTCATAGGTTCTTTCTTTTTCCCACCTACCCCTTCTCCCCTTATATGAAGCAGACTTAGGCCCCACCCAGGAACCTCTTCTGCTGGGAGCCTGCCTGGCCTAGAATGGGTTGAAGGGGAACACAATGTTGAATGTAAAGGTAGCTTTAAAGACTGATGGTCTCTAGCTTTAAACTCTCTAACTATGATGAATTCTGAAGCTACTGGCTTCTAAAAAAGTCCTTATAACTTTCTTGACTAATACTGTCTTGTTCTTAAGGAAAAGACCTATACTGTCCAATGGTACGGAGAAGCCTGCCTATTCTTTCTGTTCTCTCTGCTGCTTTTTCTTTGTCCCTCTTTCTGTCTGCATTCTGGGTATTTCTCACTTTTGCTCATGATGTAATGTCTTTTATATTTCTAAGGGAAAGTGAAAGGAGAAAAAAATCAGACTATTATTAATTTTAAGTCATTCTATTAATTTCTAAGATGCTCTACTCTGCTGTCCTTCTTATTCTTTCTCTTAATCTTGTTCTCTCTTTCTCTTCCTTATCTTGCTCTTTCCTTCTTCTGTAATGCAAGGCCAATGAAATGTAATTGTTCCTAATTTTTGTACCTTTTCTAGAGGAATAGATCACATGGTTGTTTCCAACTGTCTTTTTTTTTTTTTACAAAAGTTCTCAAAAAGTTCAAACATAAACTCAAATCAAAAAATTGAATAAGAAGTTTACTACAGAGATGTTTATGCATGTTTTCATTTTGACTAGATATCTTGATAGATATTTATTATCTGTCACTAGCACCGCAGGCACTGAGAGTTAAAAATCATAATTTTTGTGTCTAAGTTATCACTGAAGCTTTTTATAGATGAACACAATCAATATCTTATCTTCTGTCCTTGGATCTCACATAAATCATTAGTTCCCATTTATGACCTTTGGCTAATTGTTTTACAACCTCCAGGAATGTGTTCTAACTTGTGAATGCCTTCTTTCTATCTCAGAAGTAATTAACTCATGACACATGGAGACTGGCAGAGTTCTGATTATAGTTTTCATATCAAAGAGGACTTAAATAGCAGTCCTATTATAAAAATCTTAATTACTAGTATAATTTGAGGACTTATAGGACCATCATTAAGAATTAAGAAATCATCTCTTTGTCTATATAGCATCACTACAATACAGTATATCTTCCTTGATCTGCAGAATTCTGCCCAATAGGATGCTCTAATACCCAGTGGTTATTATATTAATTTAGTAATTACAGGAAAGCCCTCAACATCCTTTGGTATTTTTATATTCCATATCACCCCAGTCCTTAGGAAAGATAGTATGAACTAACCAATACTCAAAAACAACCCTTGTCAAACCTTGTCACAGGATACCTAGATTGGGTAAAACTTTTACTGCTGGCTCCCTTCAGGCTATAAGCTTTCCCCAAGAGACTTCTTTCTGTCTCACCTTTTAAACTTATGTATTGATGACCAGTTCTGACTCCTGGTCTTTCAACCAAACCTTTTCCTCTCCCTGATAACCTAATCATCCCTGTCTTAGTTAGGATTTTACTGTTGTGAACAGAAACCATTACCAAGGCAACTCTTATAAGGACAACATTTAATTGGGGCTGACTTACAGGTTCAGAGGTCCATTTTCATTAAGGTGGGAGCATGGCAGCGTTCAGGTGGGCAGGGTGCAGGAGGAGCTGAGAGTTCTACATCTTCATCTGAAGGTTGCTAGGAGGATACTGCCTTCCAGGCAGCCAGGAGGAGGGTCTTAAAGCCCACACCCACAGAGATGCATCAACTCCAAGGCCACACGTCCAAATAGTGCCACTCCCTGGGCCAAACATATTCAAACCACTAAAACCCCCTTGCTCTGTCATCTCTGCTCCCTTCTATGGAACTTTATTGACCACCATCTATCATGGTCACACACTATTTCCTGTCCATACCTTATCTACATTGGAGAACAAGCCCTTCTCTCCTCTCCAGACCATCACCCTTTATCCTTTCCCCCATAAATGGCATGGCCCTTTCAAGCTAGTTCGTGTAACTCCCTCAGCTGATAAGCTTGAGTGATTCTCTCATTGGATTCACCTGTCTCACCTCAAGCCCTTTACCGCTCTACCTCAAAATAATGCTTCTTACACATAGACTCCTACAGGACCCTGCTCCCGTAAGCTTTGGACATCAGGATCAACCACCTTGTCCCCAATTCCAGAAGAATGAGGTTCTACTCTGGCAGTTGCACTTGACTATACTGGATTAGACATGGGTTTCTCCTCCACACTCTCCTGTTTGTTTCTATCCAGGGTAGCCCTTACATACGAAGATTCAAAGTTCAAGAAACTCTTACTTGACAAACAGTCTGTTTAAATAGGGTTGGAGAATAATTGCTCTATAGCCTGATGCCAGGTGCCGATCAGAATTCACATCAGCCCTTTATTCACCATTCCGTCTAAATATTATGATCTTTTGGTTTTAGTCCTTTTTGACTAGACAAACGATTATTGCAAGGAATGACCATACAGATAAGAGGGGTTGCCTATATTGGTCTTGTCAATTCCACATGTCGTCATCACAGACCAATTACCTCTTTTATCTATGATGTTAGACACTCTTCTTCTATATCCAGGAACATGGAATCCCAAGTAGGAAATGGGCATTGTTGGAAAACTCTACTGCATCAACAAATCTGGGCTCCTGATACGCATGATTTATATTCATAGAAAATAAGTCCCAATTATCCAAACTCTTGAGATCAGATAAATAGAAGAATTAATCACTCCTCCAAGGTTATTCCATCTTTGATATCCTTACTCATAAATCATATTAATCTGATGGTGAGGGTCAACTATGTCCCAATATTGATAACATCCTTAAACAGCAGGACACAGTTTAAGTTATCAGACAGCCTTATCTCTGCCTCACCGTCACCTCCTTTGGGTGCTCCTCTTTATGACAAGAAAAAGAGAAGAATGTTAGCAATCAGGCACCATCCTGACCATCCCCATGTGCCTCAGACATGTGGTAACTAGCTGCCCCTGTGGCATGTCCTCCAGAGTATGTGCCATTGCCCCAATCAAAAGAAGCATTTTTCCTTCCTTGACACCTTCTTCTCTTCCTTCTCCCAGAGGCAGCCTCTGTGTTCACCTCACCACTACTTCTTAATAAACTGCCCATGTGAGACCTGCCGCACAGTGTGATTTTGTGAAAATGGCACCATGTACTAAATAAATATTCAATCTTGAAGATGTTATTTTCATGAGTCAATCATCTATTTGAAAAAGAGAAGAGAAACCAATCCTTTACTGGATGTTGTCAGCAATAACTTAGTAGCATCAAATGTTTAGAATCATGTAGAAAATAGAAAGTTTTACAGAGTCATTAGATACTACTTTATTCTTCTTTCCACACATAATACCACCCCAGTTCCACAACTTTAATAGCCTAATTATAGGAGTAAAAAGTAAGAAAAACAATAATCACATAACACATCATTATTTAGATTTCTCTGTCTTCTGCAAAACCTGTGTTAGAAGAGCTGTATTATCACTATAAAAATACAATCTTCCTTCTTACTCTACCACTCGGTTTGCCTTCATTTATACACTATGTCTTCTCATATTTTATAATTTGTTGTTTCTAAGTCACTGTATAAATATACCAATGAAGGAAATGATGTTAGTGAGATAAAAGGCACCATAAATTTTATATATATATATATGGAATGTTATGTAATATTTGTGTTCATATCTTTTTTTATTTATTTATATCTGAGCCAATGGCAAACATATACAAAAAGACAATCAATTTTTATTAGCTTTCAGAAAACAGGTGGCCCATTTACATTGTTGTACATTAATCATGTTAATATTTATGCAGCTGTTTATTATCACATTACATGCCCATTAGACTTGCCATTAATGAAAATGCATTCAAAATGCTATTGAATCATAGATAGATAGATAGATAGATAGAGATTAGATGATATAGATAGATATAGATATAGATGATATAGATATATAGATTGAAGAATTTAAATTTTTATTATATTTCTGAAGAGTCTTTAATAGAAATTTAACATTATATATACTGAGAAATTTAAACTTTTTAATTTATAAATAGACACACACATACCAAACACAACAATAATAAAACAACAACCATTAAAGAAAAAGATGCCCCAAATTTGAAAAGGGTGTGTGGGTGTGTGTTTGGAGGAGGGAAAATGATATAATTACCTAATAATCTCAAAAATATTTTAAAAATAAAAGACACAGAAGTATGGCTGGATATTTAATTTGTTAACTAAAATTAATTATAAATAATAGTTTATTTTTACTTCTCTTTAAAAACAAAAATAACAGAAGGAAGTGCTAATGAGTTATACTGGAAAACCTTTATGGCTCCCTAGAAGGTTTTTACTTTGATTCTTATTATCACTTTTGCCAGGAAGCCATTAATATAATTGGTTTGTATTACACAGTATACAGGAAGACATCTGCATCAATAATAGATGACATAAAACCTGACAGCTTAGTCGATAGGTTAAAGATAGATTATAACTTGAGTTTATGAAGTTAGTTGAGAAATGAAGAAAATAAATAACCTGGAAAAAGGCTCTACTGCTCCCATTTTAAACAACTTGGGGTCCTTAAGTTACATGAGATAAATGAAAAAGCTAAAAGAGTATATTAGGATTTCATATGAATAATACCTTTGAAATATGGAATTTTGTGACAATAGGGCATCATATATTCATAACCTAATAGGCAAAAGAAAGGTCTCTACACACATTAAGTCAGAATTTCTATAGTTACTACTTGAGCACTCAAAGTACAGACTATATGTCAGGTACTGGTTGGGAAATAGTGATATATTTAAGACAGATGCATTGTTCTTGTACTAGAGAGTTCCTTAGCACCATGGGCTAGGACAATCCACACAGATAATCATGATATAAATAATAAGAAGTGTTTTTTAATAACAATTAATTTTATTGTATTTTATACTTCAGTTTATTGTGAACTAATCAAAAAGATATAGAAAATGTCCTTCTGAAAAGCATGTATATGAAAATGTCTTACATGCTTCAATCCCACTTGGGAAGGAGAAGAAAGCAATCATGGGAGGTAGAGAAAGGAAGGAATCTGAGTGGGAGAGGGGAAGGGGAGTGGAAAATGAGAATATGATCAGGTGAAGGGCAGAGAAGAGACAGGAGAGAAGCCCTGAGGGCTAGCAATATCAATGGAAATATCCAACCTTGGGGGATGGGAGGTAGGCAGATCCTCTAGAAAGTACCAGAGGAGAGACCTGAGAGGTGAGAGACTTTAGGTGAAATGCCCAACAGTGGGGAGAGAGAACTTGTATAGTCTACCTCGAGTAGAAAGGGCATCAAGTGGACGAATGGAGTTGCCATCTCACAGTCAAAAACTGACCCAGAATTGTTCCTGCCTAAAAGAACTACAAGGACAAAAATGGAGAAGAGACTGAGGAAAGGAGGTCAAGTGAGTGGCCCAACTTGGGATCCATCTCAAGGGGAGGTTCCAAGGCCTGACACTATTATTGATGTTATGATATGATTACAGACAGGAGCCTAGCATGGCTGCTCTTCAAAAGGCCCAACAAGCAGCTGACCAAGACAGATTCAGATACTTAGACCCAACGAATAGACTGAAGTTGGGGACCTCTGAGGTTGAGTTAGGGAAAGGTTCAAAGAAGCTGAGGAGGAGGATGACCCCATAGAAAGGCCAGCAGTCTCAACTAACCTGGACTACTGAGATCACTCAGACACTGACCCACCAACCAGGCAGCATACACGAGCTGGTCCGAGGCCCCTGACACATATACAGCAGAGGGCTGCCTGGTCTGGCCTCAGTGTGAGAAGACACGCCTAACCCTCAAGTAACGTGAGGCTCCAGGGAGAGAGGTGGCCTGATGGTGGTGGTAGGACATCCTCTTGGAGACAGGGGTAGGAGGAATGAGATGAGGAAGTGTGGGAGGACAGAATGGGAGGGAGGTAACAACTGGACTGTAAAAAAAAAAAAGAAAAGAAATTAGATAGAAAGAAAGTAACAAACAAACAAAGAAAGAAAGAAAGAAAATGCCTCACTTATATGTGATATCTTAAATGCAAAAAGAGTAAAAAACATAACAGCAAGTATTTTTAAAGTGACTATTTACTACATTTTGCGTGCTGTAGACGGAAAATACCAGTTCAACATCCAAGGTGACATCTATGGAAAACCTAGCCATTTCACATCATGTAACTGTGACTATGTAATTGAGGCTTCAATAGAGTAGGTCTGAGTGTTTCAAATACACATGGGCAATACAAAATTGAATACTAATAGAGTATATACATCACACAACAGTGAATAAAACAGAAGATTATACTCTAGTAGAAGTGTTACTATCAGATAAATGCTACATGATATAACTGGAAATGTTTCTTTATCTAAGTTACATCAAATTCAATATTGATAAAGATAAATATTACAGAAAATATAATACAGAGTAATGAAAACTGTGGGGGGAAATTTAGGAATTCTGCGTAGTATAGTATACCCTGCATTAATTCCTCTTCAAGGATAGATTGGAGAAGAATTTTGATACAGCAACCTGACTGCTCTAGCAAGGGATCATATCCGAAAACCCAGGTCTGTATGACACAGCTGAAATGCAGACATGCCTCACATCTTTAATCTCTCTGGCTGAAATACAGGCATGCCCATGGTACATACCTTTTAGGCTAATTAGTTTGTAAAGGAAACAGCCATGTTTGAAAGTGACATCTAATGGAGGGGCAGACAAAGTGGCAATTCAAAGTTGACTGAATGGGTCAGAGATAGGCTATGCCTAACTCTCAAGAGAACAGATGGGAAAGAGAAGCTAATTAAGAGCAACACAGGGAGATAAAGTAAGTTGAGAGTCAGTTCAGTTTGTGCAGTGTAGTTGAGTTTATTTCCGAGTTCTGTTCAGTTTGTGCAGTTTATGAAGTGCAGGACAGCAGAAAAAAGTTCAAGACAGAGAGTAAGAAGAAAGCAGAAGATTAGAATAAATTGCCAGCATCAATTTGAGGCCAGCCAGAACAATTCAGTGAGAATCTGAGAGAAGCCAATTTGAATCAATCAGGTTGGAGAGGAACTTGAATCAGAACAGTTCAGTTGAACCATTCAGTCAGAGTTCAGAAAAAGATAGAGCATGTAATCTTATTCAGCAGTAAACCTCTCAGAGGACAGTTACATCAGGTGAATAAAAGAGACATTGACAATAGATAAATTTAAATATATACTTACATTACAATCTTAAAGAAAAAAATTAATTAAGATAATTGAGTTTCTTAAAAGAATTTGAAAGGTAAAGGATAATAAGATTGAATAGTTATTAGGCCATGCGACCTTCTAAATCATTGTTCATACTTCCTACTTTTCATCCAGAATAACAAAACTAAACTAATCTAAACAACAACAACAACAACAGCACCTACTCTGGATTTATCAGATAATTCTTGGTATTAGTAATTTATATTACATGGGCTTTATGTGCCAGTTCTTAGAGTAATTTTTACAAATCCATTTTGAATTTGGCATTTTTGAATGAAAGGTTTTCATTTAACCAGAATCATAACTATGATAAACTGAATACATCCTTATTTCTAATATCTCTAAAAGGCAAAGCAATGTGTAACATCATACTTTTATATATAGAAGTTAATACTTCTAAGATGAAAGAGCTAAAGTTTTAAGAGACTTTTATCTCACTTGTGTGTCATACAATGACAGGGTCAGAGTTTGAACCTGCCCAGAATGAATACCAGCTTTTAAAACTGTTGATATGTAAGATCATGCATCCCCTTCTGAGTATGCTTCTCTGAGAATCCTTTGCTTTTAATATTGGCAATAGTCCAGCCTCCTAATTAAAGACCCTTTGACAAGTAGTTGTGAAGGGATAAACTTGAGCATATTCACATGTCAGACACTTGACATCTCAGATAATGTCACCTTGCTTCAAGTCTTTATGGTCTATTTGACTAAATGTATGAGTTTTCAAATCCTTTCTGAAATGATGTTTTTATTCATTAGAAGCATAGTCCTGTAGCAATGATAAAAACAAGCTTTTGTATAATAAACAATATTCCAGTGACTCATAATATTACAAGCAAAACATAGACTATTTCTTCTATAAAAGTAGACAATCAAGGGGACAGTTCAAGGTGAGAAAATTAAAGTATAGGTCTATAGAAAGTTTTATATGTATTTTATAAGTACAGTTTATTTCTCCTTTCATCATCTTAATAATATTTTGGTGGTAGTGGTTTGTCATCATTGTTGTTTCTATCATCAGTAAGCAGCTAATGAGGCAGAGTGATCAATGAAGCACAGAGATTACTTGTTCATTTACTGGGTATAACCAGAGGGATTCCTTCGGAGAATGAAAGCTTATAGGATGTACACATAGCATGGTACACATTTAATACACATAAATATTCACTCATTTGAAAGCTATATATAGCATACAAAAAAGTAAAACCTACCTTGTGACGATCATACATGTAAGTCTACGTTATTTTGGCAAATGTGTATGTAGTAAGAATATCAAATTCCATGGCCAAGATGAGGAAGAGATCAAGAACAGGAGGGCAGTTTGTGGATATCTCAGAAAAATGTTGTGTTCCTTCTTCTCCATTTCTAACTCCATTTCTCTGTTTATCACTCAGACCAGAAAGTTTCATCTCTAAAGTAAGGCCATGCAACCAACAGCAGATCATAGGGATCACTCAAGATATCTTCTCTTACTTAAAGTCATTTAAAGTGTTGGTTTATGTGTCTGTTTCATTTCTTCATAATGATACCTAAGTATTGTCTTTCAATGTATTTTAATTAGGATATATTAAAACACTACTACTTTGGCTTTCATTTTGATATTATCATGTATACAATTTAATCACCTCCATTAACCTTATTTTGTTCCATCTCTTACTTTCTAGGGTTCCCTTCTTTTACCCCATTTTTTAGTCTTTGATCAAATATGAAGTAGTGCAATCTGTCAGCTAAGTAAACAACCCATCACAGCAGGTTGCCTGGAAACATGCCCTGTTCAGCTTTCACTAGCAGACACTAGACTGGCAACCTCCATACTATTGCAAGAAGTCTGAGGATGAACTATACTAAGCACCCACTATCTCTGTCTCATTTCACATTGTTCAGAGTTAAATATATGCTGCATTTGCTGGACCACTATTGGATTTGCTCTTAAATTTCTCTTAAAAGTTATTATCAGTAGATTTTTAAAAGATATATTCCTGTCTCTCTTTATCTCTATCTTTAACCTTTGCAAGATGAATTAAAGGAGACAAGATTAGTTAATTAAGTATCTATTGCATTTTGCTATAAATAATTTAATATTAGCAAGAAATTTCTACATGTCATATGTACTTTACAGTAAACCAAATTAAAGGTTCATAGGTTCCTCGTAAAACAATAAATAAATCCATGGTGATCATTTATCATGACAAGGTGAGGAGTTACAATCAGAAAGCAAGATTTACTGGTATCACTTTCTAAGATAATTGACACTTAAGGGTCCGAATAAAACCCAAGAAAATGCTGTGAATACCATGGGACCTAGAAGGAACAAGGAAAGAACAGAAACAAGGTAAAATTGTGATGATAAGGTCTTCCTAGAAGCCTTTCTTAGGTTTATCATGTATGAATTAAAAAGGGTATCCTGGAATTGGAAAGAAATTATAGTGTTTTCTTACCTCATCCTTATCAACAGTTTCTTACTTGGCCAACAGTTTGCCAAAATGATAAAATACTAACAATTACATGAACATGTATCTTCAATACTGATGGATTGCCATCTTTACAGGAATACAAAACTTTTTTCACTCAGCACCTGGCACTACTAAATGTGTCACTTTATTAAATGAATTACTCAGCAAGTAGATAATGTTGTAAGTCAATTTTCTATAGCCAATATTTGGGTAATATCCATCTGTTTATGTGACCTAGTTCAGAGAACACCTCTGATCTCTGTATGGGGTTCTCTTAGGTACTCTATATGGAAATTTTGTGACATTTACCTCACCTATTATCTTCTAGTAACAAGGGAATAGAACTAAATAGATAGTTTTCATTTTGATTAACTCAGTGAACCTTTATTCTATGTTCTCATACATAAATAAGTAACCCCAGTCTAGTGTCTGTCTACCGTGTTTTATTTAGAGAAGACAGAAAAAATATCGTATTCACATTTCAAAATAAATCTGTGCTATTTTCTTTCTTATAAGATCATAAGAGGGAACAAGGAAAGTGCCTGCTTGAGGATATGGTATTATTGGTGCTAACTAGACTTTTGTAGTGTAATATTTTACTTTATATTTAATGCATTTTACATATTTATGCAATTCCTACTATGTAGTATTGCATTAACCTTGATCAGGGTTCTGAGAAGGCTCATTAGGAAAAGCTATCTTTCTGGCCCAAATGAAGAGCTAATACTCCAAGCTACCAAAAACATAAAAAGAATTAGTCTTGTTAGGCTCAGCTGGGCTGGTCATTAACCCAGCTAAGCAAGAAATCACTCTTCAAAAATATTGACTCACCCCACATGCTAAAGAATTGAGAAAATAATTATTTTGTTAATGAAATAATATGCTTTTCTTTTTACCATAACTGCTCCATACCATCAGCACACACATATAAACGCCTTGTACAGTTGCTACAAGATTTATGGGGGTTCTGTTGGACCTGTCCACCTTTCTGAGTCTTAACTAATAAAGGAGACATTTTCTCCTTCCCCTCTCCTCTCTTTTCCTTTTGAATGCTTGTCAGAATTTAAGTACACATTTTTGCTATTCCAAGCTTTGTTATGCTTTCTATGAATTACCTGCAGCCCCCTTTTGGTCATATATTTGCTTGTCTGCCACATGTTTAATCTTCATGGTAACTCAAGTGGCATGGCTCCATATCACTATCTTAAACTCTGTCCTATAAATATATACTGAGATTATTTTTAAAACTCAACTTCTGTGGACAATAGATTTTATTATTCGACTCTTCAGGAAAAGAATACAAAAGCTGTTGGCCTTGGTGACCATCATGTTTTCTCAGCTACAGCTTCTCAAGTGAAGAAAAACATCCCAATATTATTCTTTCAATTGGAGACCAAATTTTAAATATTAAACAGCTTTGCTCCTTCATTTGGTCTTATGCAGTCTAAATTTTCTCTATTCTAAACTAGTTAATTTTGCATCTTATAGAAAATAATCTCGGCTCTCCATTTTGTGTTTGTTAAGGTAACTTCTCAGCAATAAAATTATTCTCTATAGTCTCAGTATACTTCTGTGTGTTCACATTAGAAGCAACATAAGATGAGAGCCTTCCAGATACAAATGACCAGCATGTGTTGATGGAAATTGTGAAGCTAAGTCCACTGAGACTAAAAAACCCTTCCAAATTATGTATGGATACATTTAATAATGAATTAAGACAAGAATATTAAGACTCAGAATAATGCTAAGGTCATAGATTTCCTTAAAAACTTAATTATGAAAAAGAATGAGATGACTCTAGGAAAAGAGGCCAAAGCTATTTATGTTTTCTGATATAAGAAAGACCATTTCTGTAAAATAAAATTCATTATGTATTCACACTAAATTCTATAATAAATGAAGTACCAGTAAATACTCTGATGATATTTACATCTGGCCATAATTTGTTTTAAAGTCAATTGTTGGCCAAGACACCATTATTTATTATCAAGAGAAATTCAACTCTTCATAAACTACTAGAAATAAGTTTCTCAAGTGTATTCTGAAAGGTAATACTAGAAACACTCCTGCAGCAGAGGGAAACAGAGATCCAAAGCCGTGCATTATGGAGGGAAACAGAGGGGGGGATCACAGCTCTAAATGGGAGGTTTCTATCAACCCTCTCCCCTCAGAGCTCACAGAACCCCTTGTAAATGGAGGTGGAAAGAGTGTAAGAGACATAGGGGTTGGAAGACATAAGGAAAGCAAGGCCTTCTAAGTCAACTGAGTACAAATTATGTGAACACATAGAGAATGAAGCAGCAAGCACAGGGCCAAAATTGCTCTGCCCCAGGTCTGCATGTCTATGTGTATATTTGTGTGTGTGTGTGTGTGTGTCTGTGTGTGTAATAGTCCTTTACTTCTGTTGGTTTTCCTTGTCTGACTTTGATGTGATGGTTTTTGTCTTATCTTCTTATATTTTACTTTGTTATGCTTTGCTGTTAACTCTCAAATGTTTTTTTCTAATGAGACACAAAAGGATATGGATCTGGATGTGAGAAGTGGCAAGGAACTGGCAATAGTAGAAGGAGGGGAAAGTCTAATTAAGATATAGTGTGTGATAAAATAATTTATATTCAATAATATGATGGAAGCAGATAGTTTTTTTTAAAAATATTTACTAAAATGTTCAACAGAGAAGCTTATGGAAAATAAAATGTCACACATTGTTATGTAAAATCAAAGTAATTATATCTCTTTAACTTTAAAAATATGGGAAGAACTTATGCTAGGATGAATATATAAAGCTTTTAAATTGGAGAAGAATAAAGAAAACACTCTGTTACTATGTTGAGATGTATTTTTGCCCTATCCACAAATCAGAGGGTTGAAACATACATTCTTTTTAGTTTTCTCTCTATTTTCTAATGTTTAACCTCAAAACATAAATTGTCCCTACAGAAAACATCAAAAGATAAATTCCCTTATGGGCATTTTATAATTAATTTCAATATCTGTGAACTAAAGACATAAATTCTTCTAGTTATAACATATGCAAATGAATTTTGTATATCTTTGAAGTTGCTGTTATTAAATTTAAATGCAGATATGATCTCTGCTTGGAGCTGAGCATTAAAACTCTTTTTGAAAAATAATAAAAGATTTTGTATGTTATTTTCTGGTTGGTTTGTTTTATTTAATAAACTTCCTCAGATAGGAAATGCAAAAAACTCTATAACAAATTTCATAAATTATATTCACAAAATGTAAGTCTATGTATGAACAAAGGTAAAGTCAGTATCTGAAAACTGTAAAGAAAAAAGAATATAATTAATCCTGGTCATAAACCATCTTTAATCAAAAGATCTACTCAGGAAATTTGAACTAGTCATATAATAGAATAAATTACCCCAATGATGAAGTGTATTCAATTTTTGCTCATCAGGGTCGTATTTTTAGTCATGTTTCTAAGACATGTAAAATGTACATTCTTATCTATATAATATCCAATGAAAAATTATAGATACTATCATAATAAAATGTGTTTCCAAATAAAAGGAAATGGTTCAATATCGAACTCATCCTTTCTTTTAAATAAACAATTAATAGTCACCTAGCACATCTTGAAAGCAGCAATATCAATTTAAATTGAAAATGTCTTACCAATTATGAGGTATAGCTCAAACTATTTAATATTTAGTCTAAAAGATTCTTTTTTAAATGAAAAAGAATGCCAATTTGTATAAGGTTTCAAGTTACAATCATGATATTGAATCCTGGAGAATTAAATTAGATAAGTAGAGTGTATGCTTGTGTGTGTATGAATGGCAATGAACATTAAGAAGATAAGTAATTTTATAACGAAACATATAAAGAACTTGAGAAGGAAAGTATTAAAAAATTATAAAACATGATTGAGCATCAGCACTTTCAAAATTCTAGAGATATTCATTAAGTCAGACATCCTGAAAGCATTTATCCATTGGGTTCTTTCTGTTTATAAGACTTGATGTATTAGGGGATCAAACTAAAGACACTGCTAAGTAAACTTTTACAAAAGACATGACACCAAAATTTGAGGTGAGTGCTAATCTAGCAGAACATTCTAATGTTTAATTATGTGTTATTTTTTTGAAACTTTAGGCCTTTTCTACTTCTGTCCACTTTATTTTCTGCTGAAAAAAAATTGAGTTGTAGAAGAAATATTTAGCACAGAGCTAGGTTCAAAATTGAGAAAAAAATTATTTACTTCCAAAATTGTTTTTTCAATAAAAATAATAAACAATGATTTTTAAACTTCACTAATGCATTTTAATTAAAAAACAGTAAACTTATTTTTCAAAAGTTTATCATGTTGAAAAATAAAAACATTATTGACCTTTGAGTAAGATAATAATCTACACATATTTGGAGTATATTATTTAAGTTCTTTTTGAAAAATCTATGTGATAAAAATCCCACAACAATCAAGAAAATGAGTAAATTTATCTTCTAAAATATTTTCTTTCATATCTTCCCTTGAATTGCCTTTCTATCCTCTCTTCTGAATAAAGCTTTCCAGAACAGCTTTATTCTTCCATTATCATTTACATTTTGTAAAATTTTGTGTGCATGAAACACACAATCTATACTTTTGTGTGTGATATTTTCAGTAAGCATGATTATGTTGACATGTAAAGTATCAAATTGTATTTCAGTAGTTCATTTTTATATTGCTTTTATAAGCATTTCTTTCAATTTAGAGTTAATTCAAAAGTTGACCAGGTAATAGACATTATGGTTATTACAAGATTGTGGTGGTTACAATTAAAATTGCAACAAACATTTCTGGCTGAATTGTTTCTTGAAGGCATACACTGCTACTTATTAAATGTATATTTAGGAACAGAATAGCCATGTTATATGCCAGGAGTATATTGGATATCAGGAAAATGCTGGTTGTTTTCTAGAGTGGTTATGAAATTTCACATTCCCAATGGCAGGGAATCAAACTTAGTTCCTCTACAATCTTGTCAAAACTTTCATAGCCATTCCTTTTGATTTCAGCCATTTTTACACTTGCATGCTGGTATTTCATTATGGTTTTAATGATAGGTTTTCTAATCACTAATGGTACTGAGCAGCTTTGCATTTACATATTTGCCATCTGTATATCATTTTTTATGAAGGTTATGTCTCAGAAAATTGTTAAATCTAACATGAAAGTAATTTTTCTTTGGCTGCTACATATCCTGCACTTTCAGAGATTTACAACACACACAATGTATATAATTTTATATACATATATATATATATATGCATATCTTATTTGAATAAATATGTGACATATGTAAAGAGAAAATAATTAACAGGATATATTAGAATTGACAGTTTAAATGAATAACTTTTCTTTCTAACTTGTTTCTCTTTTTATCTGATTTTTAGGTAATCTGTAATTTTTGATTTGAGGTAGACATTGTAACTTTATTAGTAGTCTATTTATTATTAGTCTAATCTAAAAATCAGCAAGTTAGTAGTCAATAGAAGTCAGACTGACTGAAAATGTGAAACCTCTAAATGAATCAAGTATTTGTTTGCTATAGTCTGTCAAGATTAAATAGACAAGCAAATGGGGTGAGATAATTATTCCTTAGTTAAGAGCTGTATTGTATAATAAAGAAGGCATTTGTACATATCTATAGACCATTTACTCTTAAGTTTAAAGCAGTTAAAATTAAATGGCAATATCTGTTCATTATTTACACCAATTGTGATCCAGTGCTTAAAGGTATGTTTGTCTAGTGGCTTCTTTATGGCATAGCACATGATGAGCCTTTGGATCATCATCGAATTGAAACAATCACTCTCCCAGGTAGTGCTGTCTCAGGAGAATGAAATCAAAACATGGAGAGTAAAGCAATTGGTGTCTGCATGAACACAGAACCAAGTTAAAAGGAACAGCTTCCAAAGCCACAGTTCTAAGGATACCAATGTCAATGATTCATAACACAGGTGAAGTAAAATTTCTGTTACTTTAGAACTTGTGACAACCTCTTACTTTGATAACCAAGTCTTTTGGTAACAGGAAATTCAGAAAGCATTCATTGTAGAATATGGTAGGAGATGAATATACAAAAATAACTGTGATGCAGATCACTGATGCAAGAACCCCATAACCCAATGGCATACAGCTGGAGTTATTTGGGTAAAGCAAAAGTCTAAGAGTGTCTCTCCACTATTATTATACAGGATATGGGTAACTATTTTTGTTTGTTTGCATTATTTTTTTGAGACAGGCTCTCATCTATCACAGGGTGGCCTAGAACATGTAATCCTTCTGTAACCACTTCCTGAGTGCTAGCATTACAGAGAAAAGAACTTGTTTTATCATTTCAGGCTGTATGTGTCCAAATATGTCATATATGTGTGTGCACATGTATACTTGAGTGTATACATTTCTAAAAGAACGAGGAAAATGAGCAAAATTTAAAGACAATAGGGTTAAGTGGAAAACGTGGAAATTATAAACCTTATAAATATGTTACATCACATTTTTTCTTTTCCATTATAAAACATAAACCCTCCCACTGTCAAATACCTGAAGCTGTCTTTGACGCTTCCTTATGTTCATGTCACAATCATATCTTCTTCTCTAAGCCCGTTAATTAGAGATGTTCATTTTTTAGCTTTGCCAAATTTCTTCATAATCATTTCCTTTGATTTTACATTTTATTTTGCCTTGATGTTACTTGCAGGCACCTTGTTTCTCTTGTAGATCTTTTTTCTTGATATCAATGCTCTGAAACCTTCCTTAGCCCACATACTGACTTGATATTTTTTCAAATTGCAA
Source organism: Rhynchomys soricoides (assembly GCA_019843965.1). NCBI lineage: Eukaryota > Metazoa > Chordata > Mammalia > Rodentia > Muridae > Rhynchomys > Rhynchomys soricoides. The sequence continues at coordinate 7,639,305 of JADRCH010000046.1, forward strand.
GTATAGTCAAGTGATTACCATTGATTGTTTCAATGATATTGCATTCTCTAAGGTTAAATGAATCTCCTGCAGGATCTTGCCTTCTTTCTTTCATTGAGATGTGCAGCACCACTTTAACTTTTGGGCCATATTTCAGCTTTCAGAGTTCTATGACTAAGCATATTCTTGTTATTCACATTATCTTTGAAGGGATGCTTATGTGGACATGTTACTATAGCAGTGATCACTTGCCTGGCTATTTACTTGGTCTCAACAGGCATGCTATGCCTCCCCAGGAGGCTTCCATGCTCCTGCTTTCAAGCTTTTCTTCTGAAAGACATCTTCTCTATAAAAACCCAGACTATTGCACAGGCCTACAAGAGCACTTTCCAGAGTGCATGATCATCTGTTTGGTGTAATGTAATTTATATTTGTTCTTGCATGAGCTAGATTTCTTACTGATTACTTTACCCAGTATGTGGACTACAGAAAGAACTTGGGGAAGTCGTCAAAATGCAATGAGCAGTTAATGCAAGTATGTGGAAATCAGAAGTATTATAATTTTCATATAAATGCTGACAATACTAAACTACTGAGTGATATATTATATAAAATAGTCATGGAAAAGTGATATGTTGAGAATAAAATGATGAGGCCAAGTTGTGGCATGCTTTCTTTGTCTTGTACCATTATAAAATTTAAAAGACAACTTAACCTAATCTTTCTTTAATATTTCCATGTGATCATTGTACTGGTTCAGTGATACTAATGAGATTTTTAAATTATTTATTTATTTATTTATATTAATCATGCCATTCATTTACATCTCAAATGATATCCCACTTCCCAGTTACCCCTCCACAAACCCTTCATTGCACATCTGCCCTCTCCTCCCTCCCCTTTTCCTCTATGAGGGTACTCCCTCACCAGCCCTCTCCTGCCCCACTGCTCCAGCATTCCCCTTTGCTGGGGCATCAAACCTCCACAGAACCAAGGTCTTCTCTTCACATTGATGTCAGACAAGGCCATTCTCTGCTACAAATGTATCTGGACATGGATCCCTCCCTGTACACTCCTTGGTTGGTGGTCTATTCCCTGGGAGCACTGGGTGGTCTGACCAGGCAATGTTGTTCTTCCTGCAGGGTTGCAATTCCCCTCTGCTCCTCCAGTCCTTCTGCCAGCTGCCTCCACCAGGGTCCCTGAGTTCAGTCTGATGGTTGGCTCTAAGCATCCACATCTGCATTGGTCATTTTCTGGTCAAGCTTCCCAAGGAACACCTACACCAGGTTCCTGCCAGCAAGCACCTCTTGGCAATGGCAACAGTGATTGGTCTGGTGTCTTCAGACGGATGGAAACCCAGGTGGGGCAGTCCCCAGATGGCCCTTCCTTCAGTCTCTGCTCCATGTTTTGTGTCTGTTCTTCTTTTGGACAGGAACAATTTTGAGTTTTTTTCTAATATTTTTAATTATTTTTCTTGATGTTTGTACATGGATCTTCTAACACTTTGGCACTTGTGAATCACCTACAGTTTTTCCCACAACTGAGAATATTCTTTTCAGGCTCCACCCCACAGTTACCTGGCAACAGCCAGGTAATGCCTGGCTTACTATAAAAGGGGTTGTTTGGCCCCTCCTTGCTTTCTTACTCTCTTTCTCTCCTACTCTCTTACTGTCTGCCATACCTCTTCCTGTCCCTTCTCCATCTCCCCCCTCCCCCTTTCCCTCTCTCTCCACAAGTTCCTGGAAGGCCTTCCCTCTTCCCCCTTCTCTTCCCCCCCCCCCCCCCCCGTCTACCTTTCTCTGTCTTTACTCCCTCTTCAACTCCTCTTTCTGTGCCCTAAATAAATTTTTTTCTATACTATATCCTTTGTCACTTTGTGTGGATGGTACCTCAGGGGAAAGGATGCCTCAGCATGGGTCCTGCAGAGGCCCCCTGTCCTACCTTACCATACCTCATTCTATCAAACATATCCTAGGCTACTTTCTCTTAAAAAACAAAAAACAAAAAACACAATACAAAAACCACACAACATTTTTTAAAAGTCGAAATGACTAGTAACTTTTGTTTGTCTGAGATGCCGTAGTTTATATATTTTTAAAATATACATACTACTTAAACATCTAAGTTTATACCCATAGACAAGTGCTTCTTTTAGGATTTATCAAACTATCTTCTCTTAACAATGACTGATACGAATTCAGAGACTATGGGCTATCTTGGGGTCTTACAAGTAACAGCTGAGTGTCCAATCCTAAACAGAGTATATAATATCCATAAATTATGAAAGAATAAAGGAAGATGGAATATAAGAGCAAGAAGTAGTGAGGAGGAGTGAGGAGGCATGACACAATCACCAACACACAGCATTTTCAATTGAATGCATCAAACAGTACCTGTCAACAAGTCATGGATAAGGGGAAAACTCAAGGGGACCTACAAAACTATTGACCACTGATGGGTTCTGGAGGCAGACATATATATCTCCACTGTGAGCCTTTCAGGATCCAATGAATAGTTATATACTTGTGACCACCCTGACAGTGCTCTTTATACTTATTAGCTAATGAAACAGAACAAAAATACATCAACATAGGAAGGTGTTGCAAGATATTTGATCACAATGTGAAGCCCAAGATTGTATTGTTTACTAAAAAAAGGTGTATCAAGATTATTAACAATCTAGCTATTAGTTAACAATTGTCACCTCTGTCACATTTTAACTCATCTGTTTGTTCTAGATGCACAATCGTAGCCTACCAACCTCTCCTATTTTGGTTACTTTCAAGTACTTGCCTTTTTCTCTGTAAGTTTTAGTCTATTATTAAACTTGTGTCATGAAACTTAATCTAGGTTAACATAAATGTTGGCAAAATTAAAAGGTTACTGAATGAGCAAAGCATAATAATTATTCAAAACCAATTGCTGAGCCCGTGCTATTTCTGGCAGGCTCACCTGTACTGTGTTGTGTGAACTCACTGCAGCCCTCATTCTGAATGCACACTGGGCACACTGTGCTTTCCACATGTTGTTATGCCTTACAATGACAACAAATTGTTCATGATCACATTGGCTATGAGATTATTGTAAAGGGCAGTGACTTTTTCATACATACATGATAGATAGATAGATAGATAGATAGATAGAAATGTAGATATAGATATCTGCTCTTACAGAAAAAGAGGAGTTTGTGAAAAACAAATACATTAAGGTTTTCTAACCATTGCTAAGTATAGAAGTATCACATTAGTATAAATTTGGTCTGTTTCATATTGAAATGTTTAAGTTTAAATACAACTGTTTAAATTTGTTGAACTATATTTCATGAAACATTATCAAATGAATTTTGGTGTGAGAATAGGACAGAATTTCTAACAATTTCTGAAGTGACCCTGAACCTACTTCTCTAATTAGTAGTATATATTTATGTGAAGTAATGTTTTAGTATTGATGATTTGAGTACAAATTTGGCAAACAATTCTGAAAAGTATTGAAGATGCTCTATATACCTACTACAGTATTTAGGAAGAATTAATTCCAGGCGCAAAATAAATGAGCACAACATAATTAAGTTGTTATTTGTAGGACTGTGAAAGGCAGCCTGGTTTCTGGTTAAGCTAAGGTTTAAAACCCTGGTGACCCAGCAGAGGATCCCCAGCAGGGGATAACCATGCAAGGGAAGGTAGGCGTTTTTGCCATGCTCCTGGCCTCAGGCTCCTGACAGGAGGCTACAGCTCTCCATAGGTCTGTGGCCATCAATCACATAAGGGCAACGCCCTAAGGCCTAAGCCTTCACAGGTAGAGGATGTGACCACAGGTCACATAGCCTTAAGACAGATCTCCATTTTAATGAGGTACATAAAGGCCTGGAAATTTAGCCAATAAACTCCCCTTCTCAGACAATCCTCCCTGCAAAAGGTGTTCAACCTCAGGCCTGCCCTGAGAAAGTGGGGTACAGTTTTACTCATCACCACTCTTCACCATGACAATAAATGCTATAAAACCACAGACTGTCTCTTTTCATCGAGAATCTCCATGGGGAGCAATGGAAAAGGCCTTCATCTAAAAAGCTGAGTCAAGTCTCCCACAGAAGGCCTTCACCAAGCCAAGCCTCCTGCCAACAAGCCAAGGACTCAGTTCCCAGCTGGACCCAGCTGGGTTCCTCCTTGCCTTTCCCCCTCTAGTCCCAGGCTAGATCCAGCCCACAGGCCTCCACTCCATTCTCAGCTCTTCTACAGCATCCAGTGGTGCCTGGGATGCCCAAAAGCCTGAGAACCTGATGGTCTCAGCCACATCACAGGCCTGGGGGATCCCCCAGTGGCTCTTTGTAGTCCCCTGGACCCCAGACTGTGCTCCCCCACCACCAGGTGGTATCCCACAGCTTCTCACAGCCTGACACCCATCCAGCAGCAGCATGGAGTGTGCATAGTCAAACCTCCTGTGTCTTACCTCCTCTAGTGGCCCGAGCCTTGGGACAGATACTAGTCTCATTTAACCCAACAACTGGCATGCAAAATTATTTTTATCATAAACTGTATGTATATCAAATAACTGTTTTAACAAATGTTTCTCTGTAATTTATTATGAGAATATTCATATATATATATGTATGTCAAGATGTACAAAAATTTGGGGATAGACCAAAAGATTTAAGAAACCCTGTATTAGTTCAATTTCAGTTTTCATATAGTAAATTAATCCTGAATTTTAACTCATTCATAACATTAAAATGAAGGCTATTTACATCTTAAATTTTATCATTATATTTTGTAAACAGGTCTGCTGTAAACATGAAGAGTCAATTAAAAAGTCAAGTGACAAGACACAAGAAAGCTAAAAAAAGGAGTTTCAAGGTCTTTACTTATTTTCCTCTTTGCTCTTTTATAAATGTTGGTCTTTGGGAAAATGCCCTGGTTTATATATATTTTTGTAACTTGATGGTTAGATACTCATTGAAATATAGATAAGCCCAGTAAACATTTGCCAATTATATAACTACATAATAAAATATAATATAGTAGTCTCTGCTGCTAACTATGGGAGTTACTAGAAGAAGATATAAAAGTCTTCTGGAAGCAAACTCAGAAAATATATGGCATTTGACATGAATCTTAACAATGGGCTATAAAACATATATATGTACTTACTCACAGCAGTGATAATTAAGGACACATTCATGAGTTAGAGAGGGAATATGGGAGAAGTTGAAGGTGGGAAGGGAGGGTTGGGAGTGACATATTGCTTATGTATAAAGTTCTCAAAGAAACAAAATTGTTAAAAATAAATTTAAATGTTGTTTGCCTAGGCTCAAGAAACATTGTGGAAAAGATGGCAGAAGCAATTTAGGAGCTAGAACAAGAGAAGAAGGGATGTATAATGCCATCTTCAAGCCATAACAGAGCTGTCCCCATCATGAACTCACAGAAGTACAAGTTTGTGCCCTAGGGCTCCACAAAACTATTCTGTCAACTGTGAGTTAGGATCATAGAAGGAACAGAACTTATGGGTCCTGAACATTCTGGCTGGTCTACTGGGTTCTGAATGTTTCTGGGAATGGAGGTGTCATTGTCTACAGTTGCAAACATAATGGTAAGCTCAGTAGGCTAAAAGGTAGTTCTGATCCCATGGTCACATACCACCCTGATTTAATTCAGGTTATAAAACAAATACAAAGATATGAATGTGTGTGGGAGGGACTTTTAGAGTGAGGAGTTGGTATGGATAGAGGGAGATGAGGGAAAATGGGAAAATGACAGTAGCTAGAATGCATCGTCTACATGACTTAATTTAATAAAAAGTAACAAAATGAAAAAAGCATTTTAAAATAGCATAAAGTTGATAACAGCAAATCAACAGAATGAAAATTTGAACATTAAATTAGCAAACTTTTGATCATCAGAATACACTTTAAAGAAAGTAAAATGCAAATGACACAGGGTTAAAAGTTATTTACATAATGTATAATAAAGTCACAGGTCATACAATATCAATCATATTTAGGCTCTTTGGAACCTTGAAAACATTCAATAAAACTTTAAAAGAATGAAATATTTGAGTAGACATTTCCTAGAATTGAAACATGTGCAAGTGTTAGATACCCCATCACAGAATCTGAAAAGAAAATGAAAATCATGCATATATCTTACAAATTAAAATTTCAAAATAAATCTACAAAAATCAAGAGATGAAGGAGCATAATTACATTCATTTTTCTTACTAATAATATCTATTATTCACTTATATAACTTTACAGAAATGGAGTCACCCCACTTTCATACAGGGTATATGTTTGGTTTTGACTACTTAGAACTAGTATACCACATAAATTTTAAGTAAGTTGTATTAATATGGAGATGACAAACCACACAGTTTATTCTAAGCAGTATTTAAATTACTAATATTTTTAATAATGATAAGGGTACTAGAAATATTGGTGAACAGTAAGAAATGTTCACATATTAAGAACCTAGCAATCTATTCTTCCTAAAAGAGTGTATTCCCAATTCATCCATATCTGGGCCATCATACGGTTAAGGTGCTAATGGATTGCTATAAAACAGAGCAATGCCTTGGCCAAGAAATGTTTATCCAAGAAAAACGATAAGCCAGAAATATCAGAAGACATATTTGGACATGTAAAAGCATATTTGAATATGATTTATAAATATAAAACAGCTACTGACCCCAAAACAGGTTATAAATTATAGTTATGTCAGTCAACAAATTGTATGTATTAGAGAAAAATATGGGTAAACACTATTAGAAAAAAACTTAACAATTTTGAGGAGTATAAATTTAAATAGAAAACAAAAGGATGTTTCAGAGATAGTCTGTAGTCAGTGTCATATTTTCTGTTCCCCATTCATTCTACCTTATTTGTTCTCTCTTGCCTCTCAATTTTTTTCAACACATTTTTTTCTCTTTACTTTGCAGTTTGTTTTTCTTCAAAATCTTTCCACTGTGTAATACATGGTAGGAAGTTGGGGGGCGAGGTGAAATTACCAGACAGTAAGGCTGTTAATGGAAATTAAGAGTTAAAAAAGTTGCCAAGAAAACAAGCAACCTGATCAGAAGATATCTGGAGATTTTATCTCTCATACTAATTTTCAACGTTGAGAACTGAAGTTAAGGTTTGTCCCCTTGGTAGAATCAGGAGAGAGTTGGAGGATATTTGGAATGGGAATAGTGTAAGGGCAAGATGTAGCTGCTAGAGTTTCCTGGCATCATGGCGGATCCGCAAGGATTCATGACTGGAGGAATCAGATTTTAATAAGGCTAACAAAATTTGGTTTTAGTTGTTGTACCCAGAGATTGAGTTATTGTTTCTGAACTAAGTTTGTGTGGTGTTTTGCTTCTCATGGTGACTCGGCTGGGTTCCAGGGAGAAAGGTTCTGCAGCAAAGAGTGGGTTTGCCTGATGTGCACCACAGAGGCCATGGGGGATTTGAAACCTGGAGTTGGTGTGGTAGCAAACTGCCAATGGGAACCTAGCGAGCTGGGTGTAGAGATCATGGAGCTCTGAGTCAAAGTCTCCACAAGATAAAAGAGGTTGGCCATTGCATGCCAGTGCATGGCTGGCCAGGCCGTCGGGAAAGAGAGTAGGTGGCACTAGCATGGGAACATGCTGGTTCTACTTTTTAATATTTCCTGCAACACTATATTTGTTTTATTTTCTATGATTTATAATTTATACCTAGCAGCTGCCTGAAAATGTATAGAGTATTCTGTAGCTGTGTCAAACAATATAATGCCCTGAGCAGGGGGAATTTAGTCTCTCACACAGGTAAGAACTAGCCTGCAACAGGAAGTTCACATATAAATATCTTTGTGGTATGATGAAAAATCTTTTTGGTTTATCCCCAGGAGTAGTAAAACTGGGTCTTGAGGTTGATTGATTTCTAATTTTGTGAGAAACCACTACATTGATTTCTGAAGTGGCTGTACAAGTTAGACTTCCCACCAGCAAAAGAGAAGTATTCCTGTTGCTCCACATCTTCACCAGCATGAGCCCTCACTTATAGTTTTGATAGTAGCCATTCTGTTAGGTGTAAGATAGAATCTCAGATTCATTTTGATTTGCATTTCTCTGATGGCTAAGGATGGCTAAGGATTTCTTCACGTGCTTCTTGGCCTTTTGAGATTCCTCTGTTGAGAATTCTGTACCTAATTTCTAAATTGTATTATTTATCTTGCTGGTGTCTAGTTTCTTGAGTATTTTATGTATTTTAGGAATAGCTCTGTGTCATATATAGAATTGGTGAAGATGATTCCCCATTCTGTAGGCTGCTGTTTTATCTTATTGACAGTGTCCTCTGCTTTCATAAGATCCCATTTATTAATTGTTGATCTTTAGTGACTGCACAATTTTTCTGCTCATGAAGTTGTCTCCAGTGCCAGTGAGGTCAAGATTATTACCTACTTTTTCTTCTATCAGGTTCAGTGTATCTGGTTGTATGTTGAGGTCACTGATTGACTTTGATTTTAGTTCTGTGTGAGGTGATAGATGTGGATCTATTTGCATTCTTCTACATGCAGACATTCAGTTGGACCATTTGTTAAAACAACTTTCTTTTGTTCACTGTATAATTTTGGCTTCTTCATCAAAAACCATATTTAGATCTTCTGTTCGATACTATTGAACAACTTGATTGTGTCAATACCGTGTGATTTTTATTAGAACTATAGTTCTATAGTAGAGCTTTAAATCAGGGATAGTGACATTTCTGGAAATTCTTTTATTGTACAGGATTGTTTTATCTATCTTGGGGTTCTAATTTACCACAAAGACACTTACTCAACAGCTTTATTAATAATAACAAGAAACTGGAAACAACCTAGATGTCCCTCAACCGAATGAATTAAAAAAAAAAAAGTGGTATATTTACACAATGGAGTATTATTCAGCTGTTAAAAACAAGAACAACTTAAAAGTTCCTGGCAAATGGATGGAGCTGGCAAAAATAATCCTGAGTGAAGTAGCTCAGACCCAAAAGAACAATCATGCTATGTACTTCTTTGTGAGTGATATTAACTGCAACATAAAGGATACTCATGCTACAGTCCACAGACCAAGAAAGGCTAAGTAACAAGGATGCTTCAAGGAGGGAATACCTCATCTTATTGCAACTTGATATGCTATATGTAGTTGATATTCCTTGATGGCCTCGACTTTTCTGAAGGCAAAAAGAGGACAAGTGGATTAGAAGGAAAGAGGCAGGTGGAATGGAAAATACGGGGTGGGGGGGGTAAGGAAGAAAGGGAAAACTGCAGTCAGGATGTAATATATGAAAAGTTTTGATCTTTTTACCCCAGTATGCAGAAATTGGAGAGATATGCTCATGAAATCAAGTCTTAGATATAGCCTTTTCAACAGAGACTGTGTGTTTCTTTTAAATCTTAATAATTTCTAAAAATAATTTCTTTAAGTAAGATCAAACATGACTTCCATATATGTATTCCCACTAGCAGTTTTCCTAATTTTAAAATGATGATAATCTTGCCTTTTCAGATTGACCAGAGAATTGGAGGAAGTCAATCATAAAAAATTACAGTATTATAGTTATCAAGACACACTGGCTTTCAGTTCTTCCAGTATATGTCATGCCTATAGATGTTAGCTTTTCTATGAAGCATTCATGAAAAGTTATGATATAACAATTTTTAACAATCTTTAGTTAATAATTTCCCATATATCTCTGCCTGGTACATATTTAAGGTTACCTCTTTCTCATAATTTTCAGAGCTATCCTATCATAATCTAGATACCCTAGTGACTAATACAGCACCATAACAAATCTCATATCCACTCTGATACCTATTTTAGCCTTTCTTTAATGTTGCAAACCCAATATTCCTTATGAAGTGAAAACCTTATGCATTATCCCCATAGAGGCAGGGGGAAGTGGGAGGGAATACGGAGGTTCCAAAGGGGAGATCTGGAAAGGGGGAAACATTTGAAATGTAAATAAAGTATCAAAAAATAAGAAAAAGAAAAAGAAAAAGAAAAAAGAAAAAAAACCTTATGCAAATTGTTTCCTTTAAGAAATTTCAAGTTTCCCACAGCTCTGTGACTAAGGGTCAGACCACAGAGATCACTTTAGGACTGCAGTGAGTGAGGCCTGGCTTTGAGCTTTCTCTTAAAGAACCCCAGTGCCCTGCCATTGTTCTCATATCTTCAACCACATACCGAGCTCTCTCAGATTACATGCCTAGATGTGATTCTCAGGGGACTGGGATGCTTTCTGTGTTGCTTCATACATACTTCTTACTGTTTCTGACCAGCACAATCTGATTTACAAGGATGCATCCACATGCATGCAGGCTGAGCTTTTCAGGGACACTTATACTGCCCTAAGTTTATTCTCCACCACTGTGTGAAATTTCAAGTGCATTTTCCTGTGACTGGATAAAAAAGAGCTAGTTTTACCCGAATGTGTTCTACTCTCTTTCAGTAGAAATCTTTTCAGTGTCTGAAGTCAGGTTTTAGAACGTTGTACAATTCTATTCCCATTCTATTCCTCACAACAGGTGAGACTCCTGAAATGAGAAGCATGAAGAATACTTTCCTTTATCTATGTGAGGTCAAATGGAAATGTATTACAGTGTAAATATTTGATGTCATTGAAAAAGAAGAAAACTGGGGAGTCTTACTTTAAACATAATGAGAAATTCCAAAAATGGATAATGAAATAGCATCTATTAATCATATAATCTATATCTGTATACATAAAAACATATGATTATCAATAAAGACAATAGAAATTAGATATTCCAGTCAGTATGTCATTTTTATTTTTTTAAATTTTCCAATTGACCAATTTAATTACTTAGTGAGAGGCATATTGTCAAACATTAGAGTTTGACTTAAAGGGACTCCTCTTGTACAAAGCACTTTACAGTTTGTATTTAAACATTTAGTGTCATGCTTTGTTAAAGTCTGTTTCCTCTGAAACGATGATAGGCAACATAAGACATATTTTAACGATCACTGGGACCAGAAGATCTGCATTTTAATGTATGTTAACTGTTTTAATGTGTGTTATGATAAGTTTTAATGTATGTTATGGTATGTTTTAATGTATGTTTTAATACTTGGAAAAAATTTACAAATACATACAATGTAATTTGAACACATCTGTCCCCTTCTTCTCTCTCTCCAACTCCTCTCAGTATGGAGCCATACATTGGTACACTGACAAGCTACAAATTCAGCTTATGGTGGGGACTTGGGAAGCCCTTCTCCCTCCATGCTGAGATTATTAATATAAACTAACAAGCTTATAATTTATTCATAATTTGGGCAAATGCCAACTTCCATCGCAGTAACGACATAAAAGATTGGAAAGGATTTTTTAGAAGCAGAAATGAGTGATGCCTACATAAAGTAGATATATATTACTAAGCAAAAGATACTCAGCAGGGCAGACAAACTACCAAGTGTTTCCTCTCTTGCTAGATTTCAAAAGAATGATATTAGTAAACACAACTTTCTTTTATAGAAAGAGTTATATATGTAAATAAGATCATTAAAACAAGAAGGAGCTGATTAAATAAGAATCATCAGAGAAGCTAGAGTAAGTAAGCAAAGAAAGTGACTAGTAGAACAATGCAGAGTATACAAACAGAAATGAGATCCTGGAAATACCAGGGCAACCAAAATCACAACTCATTTTCTCTATTTTCAAATTTTTCTCAATATCAGAGCCTTTGATTTTTGGTAGCATATTTCTGCTTGAATTAATGTCTATGTTTCCCAGCTTCCCATATAAGAAGGTGGCATATAACTAATTTCTGTATGGTATAATGTATAATTTGTTGATCTCATGTGAAAAAGACATATTTTTTCTTTAGTAGTTCCTTCTACACACACATATACACACAAACACAAACTCACACAAACACACCCTATCTTGAGTAACAACAGCTATCTAAAACTGTATAAAAACATGGAATCCTGAAACATATGGTAAACAACAAAAATAGTTTAAATATGTATAGATAAAATATGAGTAAGATGGATTTTATATTTAATAACTTCATTCATAAATTATATATAAAATAAAATGATTTAGATTTTCAGTGACTTAATCATGTTTAATTATATATTAAATCTAAATATTAGCAACTGACAATGTTACAATTTTAGTATAATGTGAAAATCTCCATTAAAATGTACAAAAGCAATGATTAGTTTTGAAACAAGTCAGAGATGTATGCTTAAAGTCTCCTTTAAATTAGGCTTATAATAAATATGAATGGAAGATAGTGTGAGGAAATACATTAACTCTGATTAACTCTGGTTAACTTAAAACCTTATAGTCTGGGGTATTTCCCAAAGAAAGCTTACTAATCTACATTATAACACATTTCTTAAGCTTTATAAGGTCAAACTTGCAGTGATCTTAGTGTTTTGAATTGGATATATACTCTCAAAATATATATCACAGCAGATTTTAATCATCATTATATGACAGATACTAAAATAGAAATATTTCTTTTTCAAAAATGTTCTTACATTCCCTTTTTCAGTATTTTTATTAAAGTAAAATTCATTTGAATTGTAAAATAATTTTTCTTACACATAAAGCTAGAATATTTTTGGTAAGAACTAAGTTGTAACAGTTATGTACTGTTTGTTTTTTCATTTTAAGAACTAATCTTATTCTGTATGAATGTAACTTGAACACAGTACATCCACATTTTATTTGCTTCTAAATTAGATATCTGCATAATGGTTTCTAAAGAAAGAGTGAATGCAGACAAGAGTACATTATGCATATCCAATTTTGTTCTGTATATAAAATTATAATAATGAGTAAGTTTAAATATAAAATGTCAAGAACAATGAGGAGAAAATGCAACAAAATGTTGAAAGCCAAAGATCATGCCAGCAAATTATATATATATATATATACATGCAGAACTCTTCAAATAGAGCTGAGTAAAAATTTGTGATTACACAGTTATGTCAGAAAAAACACCAATGAAACAGGAAATAACAATAGAAAATCAATTTAATAGTGGTACAAAAGAGAACATTAAATAACAAGGAATCTTTTAATGGAGGTGGACAATTGTACCTTTTCTTGAAATTTTTTAGTTAGGTTTTAACTTAGCACATAAAAATTTCATGTATTTATTTTTAAATACAGTGTACATATTAATTTTTCCAAAAGCACTGTTTTTATTTATACAGAGCCCTAAGCAGTTCAGTGGCAGGAGGAGTGGGAGAGGTTTCATTTTCAACCCAGGAGCCTCTATGGTGTTGGTTTGTATCAAACACACAGGCATGTGGCATCATGGATTTGGTAAACTAATGACACTGTTCAGTCTCTCTCTGCTAGTACAACAAGGTGAGTGCCAATCTCTGCTTCTGTAAGAATCCTGAATCTAGTATTTTCAACTCTAACTCTTTTAGTTCTGAAGGTTTGAAATCAATAGACAGAACAGTAGACAGACATGTAATTGCATTATCTAAATGTTTATTCAAATGTCCAATCAAATTTCTTCTTCAATTATTTTTTTCAAGGAAGCTGGTTGGTTATGTTCATTTAACTTCTGCTGCCATGGCTTAAAACCTATAGGATTCCACTTGTACACTTGAGGGCCTTGTTTTTCATTTATACCAGTTAAAATCATAACACAACAAAGCAGCCTCATTTCATTATTCTGTGTGTAGACTTGAGAAATATCAGTAATTCTTTTACATAGCATGTTCACAGGAAACTCATAGCCACATTTGTCTTTCCAATTAGCTGTCTCATAGCATGTCCTCTGTACCTGGAATCTGCTGTCAGCTGTTACTCCCATCATTACACAACCAAGGCTTTCAGTTATCTTGATTAAGTGTGTTACTGTGTCAGAATCCAGTAATTTGTCAGGTACTTTCTTCTATGTGACCATAAATGAGCAGTCTTTTCCTTTGACAGCTACATATGTAAGACCACCCTGGTTAATAGCCTCAAATACATATTCTACTTGGTAGAGTTGACCCTTCGCAGAGAAAATAGTAATGCATTAGTCAAAACAGGTGTTGGAACCATGGGGCATGGTGTTGCCAGTATTTTAAACACAGTATGTCAGGTATGCATATTTTTAAAAGAGACAAATGTAGATTCCAGTGTACAACATATGAGATATAATTAAAAGCAAATTTTCAGAATAAATGAAAGAAAAATGGCTTTATTCACTCACGCACAGTGTAGAATTTGGGGTCACAAGCTCTTGACTCTCTGGTTGCTGAAATATAGTGGTCAGGACTTCAAGGCATTAGGAATGAAGTTAAAAGACACTTCTCAGCAAATCTGATATACCCAAGAAGGAAAAACCAAACAGAGGTATTTGGTTGGATTATTCAACAAGTAGCCCACATACATTCACCTACAGTATCACTCAAATTAGATGAGCATTCTGTCACAACATACCATAAACAAAAATTTGTCAGTGTGATGTTTAGTCTACTTTACCTCATCATAAAGAGAACAGTAAGAGTTGACAGATCATATTTGACAAACACAGGTATTTGGAACACAGCTTTCAGTGGGATGTTTCCTTCAAATCCCACCCACAGAAGAGGAGGTCAGAAGAGTGAAAGAGTCAAAGGGATAGAGGACACCAGGAGAACAAGGCCCTTTATAATTCAATGGTTTTCAACCTTCCTAAGGCTAGAATCCTTAAATACGGTTCTTCATGTTCTAGTGACCCCCCAACCATAAAATTATTTTTGCCTCTACTTCATAACTGTAATTTTCTAGTTATAAATAATAATGTAAACATCTATGTTGTCTGATAGTCTTAGAAAAACTTTGAGAAAGGGTCATTCTACCTCTAATGGGTCACTACCCACAGGATAAGAACCAATCCTAATTCAACAGAGGAAAGGGAACAAGAGAGTCTCTGATTCTTTTGCCTTCTCTTGAGGCTCTTTTTCTTCTATTGGTTTCTCTCATCCAATTTTGATGTGATAGGTTTTGTTTGTTTGTATGTTTTATGTTATTACATTTTGTTATTATCTTTTAGAGGCCTGTTCTTTTTGAATGAGAGACAAAGAGGAAGTAGATACATGTGGGAGAGAAAGTGGGAAAGAAGTGGGAGGAATAATTGGAGGAGAAATGAGTTAACTCTTGTCTCAATAATACCTCCAACCCACTTAAGAAAAGAGAAAAGAACACAGGTAGAAAATGTCTTTTCCTAATGATGGGAATAAAAATAATTATGATCAGCTATTATGATTCAAGAGAAGATATCGTAGGCACTAAACAATAACTCACAGAAATTAAAACAGTATCAAAGATGGGAGTAACTAAAAATAATATTTTACATTATAGACTTAAAATATCAGTATGGAGAAACAGGAAGGTAAATAGACTGAGGATTCAAAGTTAAGTAATTACAAGTCATAAAAACAGATGTAGAGAGAACAAGAGAAACATGAAGAAATGAAGACAATGAAGTATTATTTCAAGGCCTTTTCTTAAAATTCAAAAATAGTAGCTTCGTTAAGTAGTCTAGTAAGGGTTAGTACAATGGATAGAGATTGATCTACCCGGGACACAGAGAGAGAGAGACAGAGACATAGAGATATAGAGACAGAGACACACAGACAGAGAGACAGAGACAAAGGAACAGAAACAGAAACATAGAGAGAAAGAGAAGAGGAACAAAAAGAGGAGGAGCAGGAGGAGGAGGAAGAAGAAGGGAAAGAAGAAAGGGAGAAGGAGGTGGCGGAGTAAGAGAAGGAAAAGGAGAAAAGGAAGAGAAAGACAAGAGTGAGGAAGGAGGAGGAGAAAGAGAAGGAGAAGGAGAAAAGAAGAGGAAGAGAAAGAGGAAGGAGGAGGAGGAGGAGGAGGAGGAGGAGGAGGAGGAGGAGGAGGAGGAGGAGGAAAAGATTATTAGAAGAATTCCAAAGAACTGTGACTGACTGATTGTCCATAACTTTAGGTTTTTCATAGCAGTCTGAACATTAGAGGAGATAAGATAAAACAAGCACACACACACACACACACACACACACACACACACACACACACACGGATGAGGAATAGGGGAAAAAGAGATGGAAATTGGGGAGATAAGAATAAATAGATGCAGGGAGAAGGCGAAGAAATAGTGGAAAATCTTCAGAATTTACAAGGAACTAATAATGTTCAGGTAAGATTCAATGCATAGCCAAATAATTACAGACTAGAGTAGAATATGTAAAACCCATTGAGCCTATTCAGCATTTCTATAAAACCACCAAAACTTGAGAAAAAGAATCACATATGTCAATGACATATTATTTTAAGAGCAGCAGAAGAATCATTCCATTTGAATTTGCATTGAGGCAGATACCATCACCTAAAGACAAGAGGAAGACTTCACAATTGTACATGCTTGCAGATCTGGTCACCTATCAGCTCACAGTGGAGGAAATTGGTTCAAATTTTGTATACATTTAGGTAGGACAGGCATAACTAAAATTCTCATTGCTATGGTTCTAGCTTTAAAAGCTGCCATAGAATCCCAAGACTGTTTCTCTACAACACTGTACACACTCTATTGGCATAGTCAAACACAGATGAGTTTATTATACATTTCATGATCAAAGATCACTGTACCTTCTCTGCAAATTTTATCAGCAAGTCAGAGGACCTTCCATTGAGCCTGGGTTAAATGGCACAATAACTGTGGCTAAACCTCAAATGACTAACAACAATTCTGTGTATATTTGCCTTGTGTATGCACTTTTCTGCAATTAAAATATATTTCAAAGTAAACAGACATCAAAATGTGTCATGATCCTTAAACACTTTAAAATCAGTAATGTGTATGTTACACATACCCACACACATACACATTACTCAAGAATGGTGCGATGGAACTTTGTGTTTTGTTTACATATTCACTTATATATGCATATAAGTGAGAAACAAAATATCTGAAGCATTCCCTTCAATAACTTCATTTTACACAATTGTAAACTAGACTATATTTCTCTTGTGCTCCCATATGGGTTGTTCAGTGGTAGTTATGTGTTTCTTTGGTGTTCCCAAGGAGATACTGATTATTCAGTTGTAGTAAATGTGTATATAAACCCCTGGTGTCTCCATTCTTGTTGGTTTCTATAGATGAAGTCCATGAGCCTTCATTCATCCACTCAAGTCATAGGTTCTGATGCTGCCTAGAACAGGTGTTAGCTTCTCTTTGCGTTTGATTGTTCCTCTAGAAAATAGTGAGGACACTCATATGCTTCCAACCTAGAGGTTCTTATTTTCATTGTTTGATATTATGTGTGGAAGCAATTAGCATTTTATTATAATTAAAATTAATATCTACATTATGGTCAGATGTCTTGGAAAATTAATTACTTATACATATATGAAATATTAATTAGAATTAGAATGTAAAAGAATATACATTATAAATATCTAATATTATTTATAAAGTTAAAATCTAGTAAGGTTGTTACATATTTAAGAACTCTTTAATTTTCAATAAAGTCACTATCAAATTTTACTGGAATTGAAAGTCATTATCTTCTGGCTGCTTAATAATAAAGTTAAAATTTTATGCCCAATGTTTAAGATTATTAAATTCAGTAATAAATTGAAGTGAAAACTTTTTAAATTAAATTAAAATATGACTAGCTAAAGGGTTTGCATATCCACATATATGAGATTTTCAAATGTTTAAAATTATATCCTTAAAACGTATTTAAAATTTGCTTAGTGAGAGATCTTATTTATTAAATGAGTTGCTTCCAGTGATCATTTTGACACAATTTCACATTGGATGTGCAAATTCTATGTCAGATTCTGTATATTCATGGAATTTCCCTATATTATTATTAATGAAGGTTTTTTTTTTACTTTACAAATTTATATTTTCAGAAAATTAAAATTTGTTAAAAACAGCATCTTAATAATCTGAACACTTTATATTATTTATGTTATTTAAACTTGCTTACCACTAAATATACCAATACTGCTACTTTAGCAGTGATTTGTATAACTACATTTGTAGCTTGTACAAAATAATCATTAAAATCTGATAGCAATAATACCATAAAATACTTAAGGTACTCATATGTATAAATTTTAATTAAATTGAGGCAATTTGATTATGTAATTTTTACTATTTTAAGAAATACAGTATAGAAACTTTTCCAATAGTTTTCTGTCGGAAGTTCCAATTATAATCATATACTTAGAATAAATTAATTAATCAGGAAAATCAATTGAATCTTACAGATTTGATTTTCAAAACATAAAATGGTTAGTTTATGTTTTACAGTTTCTATTAATGTGTTAAGATCTAAAATTAATTACTAATTCTAAACTTTTCTTTGTCCCTCTGCTGTTTATTGAATTATCAATGCACAGAAAAGTCTGAAATTGGCTATGAGTTGAACTTCAAATAGATAGGTGACGATTCTATAGCATCATGCAGTACAGTGAACTTAGTCGATTTTCATTTATAAATGAGATAAGGTAAAGTTTGCCATTTCTACAATCATACATCTTCTCATTCCAGCTACCCTAATTCTAAAATCAATGTGTATATGTTTATTCATGTGTGTGTGTGTGTGTGTGTGTGTATAAATGAGACACAGAGAGATAGAGAGAACCAGAGGGAAAGAGAAAGAGAGAGAGACATACAGAGAGAGTGGCAGAGAGAGAGAGACAAAGAGGCAGAGACAGAGAGAGAGAGAGACAGCGAGACAGGGAGAGAGAGAGAGAAGCACCTCCAGGCTGTCCATTTTCTTTTTGCTCAAAGACACTAACTTTGAGATCCTAAGACCTCCTGATGTATTCTTTCTATACAAAAGCACATGTTACATTCATTTACACATGCAAGAGAAAAACCAAAGCCAAAGCTGAAAGTAAAATGGACATAATTTTAATGGATTTTTGTAAAATTTTTGTGCATTGGATTCAAACAGCAAACTGTGTGCACTCAACTGTTTTCACAATGTTGTCATGAGGTCTGTGTCTTTTACCATTTAACACACAACTGTCCATTACAATATGTTATCTGCCTTGTGGGACTCAGGGGTGTGGCATGACAAGCTGTGGTGGTAGTGCACCTAGCTTTTATAGTATCTAACTTGAAAATATTTCTCTTCTATGATTCCTTTTTCTTGATAAAAATAGTTTTCACCAAACGTTGGTGGTGCACACGCACTACCATTCATGCTTGACATCACACCCCTGACAGGAACACATGTTCTTATTTTGTTGATAAAAAGTATTACAAAAATTTCCATACAAAAACTATTTTCATAGAAATCTTGCATTTCCACAAATAAACCTGAACATTTTTTTGAAAACAAAACAAAACAAAAAAACTGCTCAATAATTTTGTTCTTTTAACATTGTGACTATTGTTAAATGCAGTCCACCTCAAAGTTCTGTCATGTACTTTCGAATAGGTGACAAGTCCCCATTCTCTTATCAATGGAATCTGCCCAGGCTCCATCAAGGTCTTTCCAGGAGGAAGGAGAGTTTCAGTTGATATATCAGAATGTCAGAGTGAAAGCTTCAGTCTTCCATATAACCAGTAACACTGAGCCCTGTTTTACAATTCATGGCAAGGACTGCAAAACATCATCTTATACATCAGAATATCTATACCAGTGGTTGCCTTTTTATTTCTGGTGTAGGGTATGGTAGGGGTTTCTGGGAGCAAGTTGCATATTAAAATATTTGCCATGGTATTTTAAGAAAAAAAAAAGCTATTGGCTTGATAATTACCATCTATATCACAATCCATGACACAGACTATTGAAAAAGAAAAGTAACCAATGGTGGTCTGCTTTCTGTTCCACTTCTATTGAATACTGATGTGTTTTGCATTACATTTTTTCACATTCTATGAACACATATTATCTATTCAGATGACGATTTTACTGAGTATTGGGGGCTAGTAACATTATCACCTCTATTTTGTTGGTGACCATGGGACTGTACTGTTTCTTGTAACACTATAATTTTGCTGATTTCACACATTTTTTAAAAAAATTTATGGCATTTTTATTGGTTACCCTTTTGGGCACCAACATTCATCTCCTGATAACAGTTGAACTTCAGAAGGAACTGGCAGTTTCTCCCTGGACTGCATTTGAAACCAGCCACAACATTTGCAATGTAACATTCACTCAAAGGAAGGGAGGAACCCATGATAAACAGTGTAACCCCGTGTAACTTGGTTGATCCATGGTGCTTGTAAATCAAGTCTGATCACTGAAACTGCTTAGATCACAGAGTCTCTAGTTCATAGACACAGCGGCATGAGGTAACTCATTTTATTTTGCACAGGTTGCATATTTCCACAGGAAACATTCTCGCTAAATTGTTTGGAAAAAAAAGAAAAGACGACAGTTTGTGCTTGGGTGATTGGCCTCCCAGCTTCATGCCATGGTTTCTTTACCTGGCAACCTTCTGTCGTTAAACGTGTGCATGTTTATAACTTCTTCTGTTTTCACAATAACTGGGGCTTGTGGCTTATGTTTGAGCCGTCGCTGGCACTTCAGGGACATTCTCAATTCTTCCACCATAGCGCTACAGAAGGACCTCTACAGAAGAACACAGAGAGATTGACATTACAAACGTTATAGATTGACATAATATAACAATCATTCTCACAGACTGGCCAGCATGCCAGCCTAGAACATTTAGAGTATTTCATGATTATAACAAAGTATTATATTTTAATACATGACACAATAATGAGAATATTACAACATATGGGCTACTTTAATGAAACCTGCCACCTGATAATAAATTCTCCATTAATAATTTTTATTATTCAAATAGATTAAATTGGATTTTCTTATGATATGTAACATTTATTAGAATTATATAGATGTCTACTTTAAAATTTAAACGCAAACAAATCTCTACCAGGTACTCGATAGTGACATCTAAGTAATTATAATATAAAAGATGTATTTTTCAGGTTAGAAGATGAGATACACAAATTTTCTCTAAACATTGTTTCTCTACTGTATATCTCAAAACAACAAAAATGGCACTCAGACAAACAAAATATAAACATAAAATGTGGAATTTATTTACAAGTTTTGTTATTATTATGCCTATACAACATTGACAGTGACTAGAAACATATATAATACAATCATGAAATGGGAACTGGTCACATTTTAAACACCTAAACAAGCATTGTTTGTAACTCATCATCAATGCCTTCATAACAGAAAGACAAAAATAGTTTATCCCATGTGGATAGAATAACTCTATGATTTTCATCATATTGGCAAAAGATTTTCCATCAATTCTGCGTACATATCAGGCTCATTAGTTCAGCATCTCACTATTCATATCAGACTCATTCATGAAAAATACTTTTCTGTTAATCTCTTTCCTCACTTGATTAAGAGACACAGAGAGCAGATCCCCACTCCAACTACATACTGTAGATGAAAGTTCAGATGAGATGAGACTATAATTAGAATCTTCTATACAAACCCCAAAAATGTACATAACATACAAAGTTAAGACATTCATGAATATTTACTATTCTAAAAAATGATGTGAAATATGATGAGATAAAAATAGGTATTTTAAGATATACTACTGAGTTAGCCATTGTTGCTTTGTAGATTATCATCTTCGGGTACAAGATAAAAAAGAATATAGTGTATGTTTCTAATGTTTTAAAAGTATTTTCAGTATATAATCTTTGTTACACTCAAACTGTTATTACAAATTATTTAGGCTTCAGTGTGTTGGTGTAAAATAACTAAGAGAGAATGCAAATTGCAACTGCAACACAGTAAAACAGCTTGTCTACAGTTCTGTGATTTAGACATAGTTCTAAAACCTTTTTATTACTTCATGGCCATATCTTCATGTTCTAGAAGGTTCTGTAACCTGTTTTTCTTCTGTTGAAACTGTACAGGTAAAGTTAGTTAGAAGAACTGAGGTCTTTAATATCAATGTTTTCCATCACATAAGAAACAGTTCAAATCTTTTTCTCCTGTTTCTCACATGAAGAATTCTCTGAATCAGTCTCCCTGTCATGATCTATGTCCTTGCTGTTTTTCTGATCTCTTTTTTTTCTCCTCATATATCACTCTCTGCTTGGGTGTCCATCTCCATCCTTTCTGACTTCTCCTTGCTCTTGGACATGCTGTGTTGAGTACTTTAAAACTTAATGTGGATCTAATTTATTTATTGCCTCAGCCTAAAATTCAAGTTTCATTCAGAAAACTCCTTCCACAGCCTACATTGTATTTATTCAATTCTGTTTTATTCCCTCAGTGTGCTGCCCTAATTCTTATTCTTTTCTCTCTAGCCTCTGGGTTTTCAGTGCTCTACTCTCACTGTAGAGAAAAGATACTGAGCCCTTGCTACTTGTGCACAGGTATGTTCATCAAACAGCAATGTAGTTAACAATATCTACATATAACTCCAGTTACTTTTTATCTAACAGTGCTTCTGAATGAATTGCATAAGCTTTGCTTGTACTTTCAAAGCTTCATAAAATACAATAGAAAACCTCAGGACTTTAATAACTTTGAATAAGTAAACCAATTAATGTATTAGCACTTGTAATAGGTGAAGATTAAATGCAAGTAATGATTTCCCCATTGCTTGGCATTATTTATTATGTGTTAAATTACAGCTTTTAAAATTCATGACATATTTTAATTCAAAACTCTATATGCCACTGCCAGCTGGTACACTGGAATGGTGTTTCTTATTGCTTAATACCTTCTATTAGATGTATTTATTAACAACATGATGATAATGATGATGAAGATGATGATGATGACAACACGGTAGAAATGGAAAAATCTGATTCCAAAAGGGGGAGGAATACATTGTCTTGAGGTAAGATAGTCTTGACTCTCTGTTGAAACATTTAATAGAAGAATCAATTAATATAATACAGTTACGATAACAAGGTTAGAAGTTGATCCCATAGACATTTAAAAATAGTTTAAAGTGTGAATGAATTTAAATTGTATGAAAGGTGGCTTTATTTCATACAGAGTTTCTAAATATCAACTAATGTTTAACACTGTTTGCCATCTTACCCTCAGCCTATTTGATCATATAAGTTTTATAACAAAACAAAGTAGAAACGTTTATTCTTTATTAAAAGAATAGGCTAAGTAGCTTGTTTTCATGAGAAAAACATCAATGTGTATATAACTTGTAGTAGAAAAGACTCTGTCTCATTTATAATATGATATTTAATCCTTGGTATTTAGTGTTTGCTTCAGACTATACATTAATACATATGAAAATTTTTGAAGTAATATCATACAGTGTAAAATTTATGATGTTAATATAAAGCATAAATAAAATTCTGCTTCAATTAAATATCCAATCTTTATTTTTATCTCTTTCAATATTAAATAATCTTAATTAATCTTAAGTAAACTGTAACCCTCATTTGCAATGCAAGTCATGTATGAAATAGACAAAATTTTTATCAAATAACTTTTAATTAATCTGTGGTCTTTATTGTATAATTTCAAAATACTAATTTTGTTAATTTTCTCTCTGAATGAGCTGAAATTTGCCAGTACTTTCTTTACCTATCAGTGTGCCATTACCAGAAAAATAGTTTTGTTTATGAATAAATTCACGGTAAGACAAAAGGTTTCCTTCTCTTTTTTTTCTCATTCCAATGTCTGCTAACCATAAATTTGGAACTATATTTCTGATTCATTTTCATTCATTCCTTGACATTTTGGCCCTCCCTTATCTACCTCAGTTCTGATTACAAATTTTTCAAACAGATCTCTGCGTCTCCAGTAAAAACCATGCAGTTTTTATGAGCCTTTATTATTTTTGTCTGTTCTGAAAAAATAATTATGATGATATTTAAATATAGCTTTAATTTCATATCATTCAAGAGAGACAGTTCTAAATATGGGTTGGGATTTTTTTTCTTATTTTAATTTGAAATGTCTTTAAAATACTCATGTTCACTTAATATCACTTTCCTAGACTGTCGTTAAAAAAGCAAGAGAAAGGATGACAGGAAAGAGAAGGATGAGAAGGAGAAAAGGAGGAAGGCAGAGGGACAGAAGGGTACCTTGCCTTTCAACCCTTTTGTTGAGGGTGAACCCATGGGGTGTGTTCTTCAGTGTGGGAAGTTCCTTAGAGGGAAAACAACAGTAAAATGTTTCTCCACATTAAGGTAACAGACTACAAAAAGGCAAAGAAAGGCACAAGGATACTAACCATCATTAAAAACCTCTTTTAGAAAGTTTCAAAAGTTTACTAAACAGTGTCTGGATGGTATGGTGGCACTAACCAAATAGAAGATTCCTGAAAATGAAAATTTAAATCTTTGAGCTGTTAGCACGTATAATTGCATTAAAATAAGTAAAACTCTTC
Organism: Rhynchomys soricoides; assembly: GCA_019843965.1. NCBI lineage: Eukaryota > Metazoa > Chordata > Mammalia > Rodentia > Muridae > Rhynchomys > Rhynchomys soricoides. The sequence continues at coordinate 7,663,636 of JADRCH010000046.1, forward strand.
ATGAAATTCACTACATTGAATGAAGCAACCTGTTATTTACACATCCCTGGAAATGAAGAAGGCTTTGATCTACTTGTAAATATGCTCCATATAGAACATTGACATATTTGAAGTTTACTCTATGTTAAAACCAAAAACTGATAAAAAGGAATTAGTTCCTAAGTTTATAAATTAAAGTTTATTAATCCTCATTAAATAAATGTATTTGCCCTCTGAGCAAGATAATCATATGATATATTTTACTAACAAACTATATTTTATGTGACCTGCTGTCCTATTCCTTAAAAGTAATAATGTAACTAAACATTCTAGTTTTCATTGAAAAATGTTTACAGCCATTTTGCCTAAAGGGATTGAACATCTATAGAAAGACTGTTGATCATCTATGAGACACTGAAACTCAATAAAAATGTTTTGTTTGTGTTTGTCACTTAAACTATTGGATGGCAAATTATAGACAACTTATCCGTTGACATTTTCCAGTTAATTTCTGGTTTTATTAGGCATTTACTCAAGAATGGTAAATCATATACAGTCAAAATGGTTATTGAGATCAGTCACAAGAAATTATATCACATTAAGTAATAACTGAATAAAAACAGATAAACTGTAATAAAACATGAAAATGTAATATAATATTTTTAGAAATATTAGTGTTGTAAGAAAAATAAATGTTCTTTAATGCAACCAAATCAAAAATTTCCACTAATTACTCTGACTATATTTGGCAGCCCTTAAAGATATATTAAACACCTAATATCTTATATACCACAAGTGAATTGACCTAAGGTACAATGTAATATAACAGAGAAGCCAATAAGAGTGTAAATTAGCTAAAATACTGATGTTCAAACATTATATCAACTTTGATCTTCATATTTAGTGCTATTGCAATTTTTTGATAACATTTGACCATTTACAAAAGCTTTGTCAGAGGAAAATTTGCACATCGTTTTTCGAGAGATACTTTTGCACAACTGCTGTATTTTTAGAGAAAATAAAAGTAAGCCTTGAAAACAAGTTGTAGATCTCAGGTTGACACATCAATAGTATCAGAGATCTGCAAATCCTGAAATATACAAGTGGCCTCCTTCTTCTTGAGCTCCTGGCCAACTGAACATTTACCTAGATTCTCTTCTTAGGAATCTTTAATTCTTGCATACTGTAGTTATAAATCAAACAAAAAATATACAAAAATGAAAAGTAACTGTCAGGACATTAAACAGTATAGAATACTACACTCAGCCAGGATTGTTCTATAATAATAAGCATATTGATAAATACAATAATAAATATAAAATATTGTCAGAACGTTTTTACTTCAAACAAAATTTACCCAACATTTTTATATTAAATTTTTCAAATATAATCAGACTGATAAAAGTACACTACTAGTCCATTTTGTCACATTTTCTTTACTTAAACGTGTACAACCAATAAATAAAGGTAAGAAGCTACAGAGCATTTTAGTCCCTATAGCAATGGACACTTTTAAGAAGAAAAGTGATGATCATCACATTCCCGCTAATAGTCCAATCCACACAACCAGGAGGCAGGCTCAGGAAGCTTCTGTTATTAAGCTGAAGTAGATAAGATGTGCCAATCTTATCATTGTTAACAATGTCATTAAAATAACAAATGACTTTCCTATTACAGCTAAATGAAAAAGCTTGATTCTTATTAAGTATGATCATTTTTTTTACTTTTAACCTTTAAACAACATCAACAATTGTACATAAAAATTGGGAGACACCAGAACTCCTTATAGTTATTTAAGCATAACCTGATAGCTACTGTTCAATCATCCCTCTCTTTCCCTAGCCTCTACTGCCCAGCTTCTGAAAACTGCAGTTCTACCCTTAGCTTTTATTAATCAACAGTTTTAGCTTCTAGAAGTGAGTGAGATCATTCTTAACCTAAGGAACTTGCATATATGTAAGAAATGACAGGCTCTTAGATCACACTCTTTAAAGCATTTTATTTATAAGTTCATAAGTCTATATATTGATTCATTTTTTATAATAAAGACATCCCCCAAAAATCATAAGCCCAGTTACAAATGTGATTTGTGCTTCTACATTTTTTAAATTCTAAAAACAGTCCTTAAAACATTGGTGACAGAAATAATTTAAAAGGGAGTATGATCAAAGGCTTCAATGTGTTTTTCCAGTTTAATAATCTAACTTATACATGTTCTAAATGACACTTCAGGGGAAAGAAACAATCAAGAAACAGGTCAACAAGATCTGTAGAGATGACTCAACAGCTAAGAGTGCTTCCTGATCTTGCAGAGGACCTGAATTCTGTTCTCAGGATCCGTATAAGGTGGTCGAATGTGTGACTCCACGAATACCTGTATTCACATGACAGCTCCACATATACATACATGTAAATAAATTAAAGGAAAATATTTTGAAAAAGAGACCATTAAATGCATGTAATTATATAATTTCAATTAATGAAAAAAAAAAAAGCCCATGGATTTGAATGAGAATGTGGGACGATTTGGAGTAGGGAAAGGAAAAGGAGAAATGTAATTAAATCATAATCTCAAATATATATATTTCTAATTGCATTTTCTAAAGGAGGCCATTGTTTAAACAGTGCCAGGCCAGACACCATGGTTGTAGAAAGCATTACTAACTCTGAAGATGCACATTTTCTTTCTACCAACAATAAGTTCAAGGGTTTTGTTATTTTTTTTTTTTTAAATCTAAAGGAGGAACCATGTTTTAAACCTCAAAAGCCACTTATAAAAATAAGATGGAATAGTTATTTATCAAGGTCCAGCTTTAAATTTAGAATATCATTTATAGTAATAAAGAAGATGGGTTATTATTATCAACTGACAGGAATGGACTAACTGATTTGGAAGGTAAGAAAAGAACATGAAGGCAGGAGTCCTGTTTTGATATAATTGGTGTTTACACACAGGACAGTTTTAAAATTCATCCATTAGTTCTTATGAATATCATTGAGAAAACAAAAAAACACCCTACTTCTAGACAGTGACATAAAAATGATGCCAAGCAGACCATTTATTCAGTTTTACTCACAATTTTAGCTTGAGTTCTAAATATCTGTACACTCTACTGCTAAAATACCTTCTATTGACCTTCATCCTAGAACTTCTGACTTTTGCAAGTTTAAATTCAGTTGAATATCTTTCACCAAATGTAGTTTTTTAATCTGCCTTTGGATCCCTTTCCCCTAACTGGGTTGCCTTGTCTATCCACAGTAGAAGATGAGCCTAGTCCTACTACAATTTGCTTTGCCAAGGAAAGTTAATATCCATGGGAACTCTCCCTTTCTCTGAGCCTTTTCTGAGGAGAAAGTGAGGAAGGGATGATGGCCAGGAGGTGAGGTGAGAAGGAAAGACTGAGAGGAGAAACTATGATAGGGATGTTTAATAAATTAATTAATTGATAAAAATTAATTTAAAGTAGAGATACTTGTATTTTATTTATGTATAACATATAAAATGTAAATGCAGGAGTCAAATCTTTGTGAACAATTTCTGTATTGCTAGACTTTTATCAATATGGAAATTCTTTAAGAAGCATTACTTCCGTTACATCAATCGTTCAAAATTCTGAAAGAAATTCATATAAGAAGATATGAGAGCAGCTTGTTTTTAGTTTTGGGTTTGATAAAATGTAAGTCGCTCAGCTTGAAATGTGTTTTTCTGTGAAACACTCAAGATCCTTTGTCCTGCAAATTTAAACTAAATAACTCTGATTTCCTCTTAACAGATATCAAACAGAGCAGTTGACTTTTCTTGGACCTCTAGCCCTTATATTTACAGCCATCTCATATATATTTTAAAAATTATAATAAAAAAATTTCTATGTATACACATTTTGTTTACTGTAAAAAATATAACACAAATTTCTTGTTTGAGACTGCCCAGTTTCCCTTAGCAACAGCGACATTGGCTTACATGGAGTATGACTAGAACAACTGTCTCTCATAGTTCTGAGATACTGTATAGTCCAAATATGTTGGGAAAGTTAACACATGCATGTATTCAGGTCAGAATACATATAATTTTTTGTAGTTTTCAGACACGTTAACTATATTCATTTCATGTTAAAAATGATAAAGTTAACATTTTCAGCACCATTGTATATTTTTATTTCAAGAAACACAGTAATTTATATACAGAATATTTAGTAAAACAATGTGTAAAGGAATTTTTTAACTTTATAATGAAATGTGTTTTCCTTATATAAACCAAATAAATGGCAAACGGTTATTCTATTATTCTTGCTTAAAAGCACAATAAGGCAGAATTATGTCTTCTCTTGAAAGAAAAGCAATGTCAGATTTTATGCTTGGGTTAAGGAATATTATTATCTTAGAAATAATTTTATAAAAATTTAACTTCTTACAAATGTGTTTACAAGACCAGTCATCATAATTAAAAGAGAGTCAAAATTCTTTTAGTTTTTTTATGTAGTTACTTTTTATATGAATGGTTATTTGTTTATGTACGTATGTCTGTGCACTACATTCTTGGTGCCCATGAATAACAGGAGAAGTTATTGACTCCTTCTAAAATGGAGTTATAGATGAGAGTGAATCACCATGTAGGTGCTGAGAACTGAACCCAGGTCCACTTCAAGACCAACAAGTAATCTTAACTACTAAAATATCTTTTGATCTCTGAGAATCAACATTCTCTTTTTTATGCATTTCCCTTTAGCTATGAGGAGTTTTGCAAGGGAAGATTCATGGCCCTAATATAAATGAACATTGTCAGAGATGTGCAATAGTTTCTTTGAATGTTCATTCAAATTTAATAGTTACTAGAATCTGAGAGAACATATTTAAATATAAGAAAATATAAAGCAAAATTAAATTAAAATAAATTACAGCTACTTATAAATTATTTATTCAGGTAGGTAAAACATTTTTTATGTAATTCTAAATGGTCAAATCGAATATTGGAATATAGAGAAAAATAAAGATTTATTTATCTCAAAAGTTAAAATAAATAAAAATCACTATTTATTAAATTTATTAAATGTTATTTTGAAAGTTATACCATTCTGGTGTTATCTGAAAGCACAATTTATAATTTTAAATATTAATATCAATATTTTCTGGTTCATCTTTCATTTTTAACTTGCCTGCCTTTTGTTTAATGTTTAAACATCAGTGATAGAAGAAAAGGCACACGTTCAAATTAGTTTTAATTTATATTTTAGAAGATGAGATCTCAAAGGCATCTTTTATATTTAAATGATACCTATTATTATAATTGCATTATTATCCTTAGAAATCCAAATTTACAGATACTATTACCTGTTCATAAACTTCTATTCAACTGGGATTTGTGTACATTATTTATTACAGCTCATTCAGATAAGTATATTTCACTTATCCTTTGCAAAATACTAAAATATTGTAGAGTGAATGAAGATGAAGAGAAAATAGACAGTAAAGCATTTAGGGGCTGATTGTAGAATTATAGCTTCTTGTCGTTTTAACACGTAAAACAACTCATTGCAGACAGACTTTCTAAAAAATGTTAATCAGGAAATTTCATAAGCATTTACTTCGATTTTAATGTTATTAATAAAATCTAAGCTGAAGGAATGACAAATGTATACTAAATTAATTAATGTAGGAACATGTATGTGTGGTTGGTGTGTGTGTGTGTGTGTGTGTGTGTGTGTGTGTTGATATATTGATATAGTAAAATCCAGAAGAATGCTTAATAATAATATTAAACTGCTGTATGATCTAGCCAGAGACTTTTTCCAGGAAATGAAGAAAAAAAACCAAAATCAAAATTATCACAATAAATAGGAGGAATCAATACTAATAAATTGATATAATCATTTGAATTATTGATATATATTGAATTACATAAAAATCAGTGATATCCCCAATTTTATGTTTTAAAAAATGGGTTCTTATAATGAGCTACATTATTAATTTAAATGATCGAAGATAACTATGTCAGGCAGATCAAATTGAGAGAAGTATACAAATGGATGTATACATGATACTTAGATATATAGAGAGACAGATGATACATAGATGATAAATGGTAGATAAAATGATAGATAGATAGATAGACAGATAGATAGATAGATAGATCACAGATAGATAAAATTTGCCATCGGATACTGCTTAAGGTTTTGGATATTTTAAAAGTGTAGTGTGAATTAGCTTTTTCATTCTAAAGGAGAGAAAAGTCTAATTGGAGGAAAGATATTCATATTGAAAAAAGAAATGTAAATGCAACAATGTGTTAAGATATAAGAAAGATGTGATTGGGTAGGTTCATAAATAAAAGATAGTCAGGCTTAATATTTGAGCATATTTTAGAATGAGAAAAATCACCTTCAAATTATCATAATGTAGGGAAGAATATTTTAAATGATGCAACCTACAGCTACCTGAGCATAAAACAATATACAAGTCACATTCTTTTCTCTTATAACAAGTATCACAGCACACCTATATCTTGCAGAAACAAGCTTATGCCAAGAGACCAGACACATTATTTTTTATCGTGAGGAAACTAACTGTTCTGGATAATATAATGACTAATCTAATTGCCTGGTCTAAAATGACTGGTGGAAATATTCAAAGAAGAATGAAGGGCAATAGTCACTCCAGTCAAAATAAAGAGTAAGACCTTGGCAACCTGAGGATATTATAAAGTGATCAGGGGAATGAGTAAACTGGAGAGAACCTGAAACTCTGCAAGTATGGTCAGGGACATTTGCTGCAGGTTCTTATGCAGAGTTACAGAAACCTGGGTTCATTATAAAATTAATGTAGATTCTGTGAGAATCAATGATCATGGTCAAATGCTGTTCACTTACTTACAGACATTCCCAAGCATTATATATGTGTGTGTGTGTGTGTGTGTGTGTGTGTGTGTGTAAATGTGAGTGTAATTATTTATACCTATCAATAAATATGAACTTATTTCACAACTTTTTAAAGGTCTTAATAAGTCCACATATTTCTGAAGCTGGATATCTTGAAGAGTTCAACTGAATCCATTAGAGGTGATAACAACCACGTAGATTTATTTTCAAAATTAAATAACCACACTCCTTGAGTTTTAATGGAAAAGAATGATTTTTTTTAATTATTGAGAACACAGCTCAGGTAAATCAAATGAAGAAACATCTAGAGATATTGACAATACAATTCCAATCATGTCTATATTCAATTTGTTTTATTTTAATATTAAGATAGACTTAAGAGAATCATTACATATGGATGGTTAGACATTCTTATTAGAAAACCCATTATCTTTTCATAAATATGGGTTTATTTTAAAATAACCAAAAACCAGTTTGGGCAAATTATTGGAAAATGTCTATTGATATCTTCATGACTTTTTAAATTTGGTTAGTCATTTTGATTTGCTTTCAAACCCATTTTCATGTCATAGAAAAGACCACAGTACCCAAAGTATACTTATATATAATTAACTTATAATAATATAACAGAATTTGTCTTGGACATGTTACCAGAAATATACAACCTGAATGTTATGAGAACATAAGTTCTATAAATTTCTGAAAATTTCAAAACTTACACATGGTAATGTCAGATTGAATAGGGTTATCAAAATATTCATTTGTAAACGATGACTAAAAAGGTGTCAAGTACTATAAGAAAGTAAAATTTTAAGACACTGTATATTCATATTTCAGGTTCAAGAGTGGATTAAATTTGTAACATTAAATCATCCAAAGTAAAGGAAGATATTTGTCAACTATATTTTTACAAAAATAATTTCTGGTATGTACATTTCAAAGAATATTAGCAGAATGCATCTTACATGTTTTACTATTTCCTACTTTATTTTTAAATATCATTTTTGTTTTGTATTTTTAATAAAACTTCATAAACTTTTCTAATACTGAAGAGACAATCTCACTCTTATACATTGACTAATTATCTAAAAAATATACTTTAATTAAAAACAAAAACCAAGACGATTATATACAGAAAACTAAATACAGCACTCGAAGATAAAAAAGAATGCTGTTTGTTTCAATTCTAGAGATGTAAATGTACATACAGAAGTGATATGTGCTATCTGTGTGATTTTCATGTTTTTCTTAGAACATCTAGAACCAAAGAAATTATAGAACTAGAAATATAGAAGTTCAGTGATCACAAAGTTTTCAGACTAGAATACAAAAGTATTTGTACAAGTGACTAAGTATTTTAAAGTACAAAGAAAAATCATATTAACACTTTTGTGGTTTTACATATTTTCATAAAGATTTTGAATATAGTAACTAAAAGACTTATTGAGAAAAATATCCAGTGGCAAAACTACAATATTTGCATATATTTATTAATTTGGAAAAATTAGTAATAATTTTGATAATGCAAGCTAATTTTTCTAAAAAAAAATCTGAGAGAAATTCTACTGTAGTTAAATTGTATTTACTATCTAGCTTCAAATTACTTTTTTTTTTAAGAACCTGAGATTGTTTTGGGAAGAGCATTTCTATTTTTATAATACCATTTCTGATTTTTCTTCCCTCAGTAACAATATCCTTCCGTTAATTTAACAGCACTGAATTTCAAGTAAATATATATAAATTTCTCTTTATATATATATGAACTTTACTTCGTCTTAAATAAGATAGAGATACCTATTTTTCCTGCAACTTACAATTAAATATTTTATCAATAAATTTAAAGACTATGATGATGATCATGAGTCTTTGTGAAATATAAAGATATATTTCACAAAATATATATTTTAGTTATAGAATGAATGATATGAAACAATTAACAGCCACAGGTCAAAGCACTTCTCTTGGTCGGAAATAGCAGAAAACAGATTACTTGTGTTTTATCAGAAGAAAAATCAGTGTTTTAAATTGCAAAAATGTGACATTTACCTTTTCCAATTGAGCGTTTTTTTTGGATTTGTATAAAAACTCTCCCACTGCCACAAAAACTGAGAGCACCAAGCCGGCTGCCAGCACAATGAAGATACCACCAATATTCTGCACCCCTAGAGCACTGGCCTCTTTGCTCTCCTCCTCTGGGCAGCCATTGCCCCGCCACCACTTCTCCTTCATCATGTGCAGCTTGCCTTCCTCCTGCAGCTGAAGAATTGCTATGGTGATTTTGTCTCGATATGGAGAACCTGAGAAAAGGGGATGTGTGTTAACTATTTCAAGGAAAACACAGGTCTACAATTAAAGATCATGAGTGGAGAGCAGAGAATTTACAAATGCTTCCTAGTATCAATGAACAAAGTAGAAAAACACAATAATCAGAATTTTAATAAGGTAACTAAAGCCGGTAAGCCTTTTAGACTTTTGTTAGTGTGTGTGTGTGTGTGTGTGTGTGTGTGTGTGTGTGTATACATATATATATATATATATATATATATATAGTACAGAATAATGGATTTTTAGATTACAAAGACAAACAAGAAATCTTATTTGGATAGCAGAAAATGACTCCATCTAAAATAAATAATTGGACTATTGGCTAATTAATAAAATATTAACCAGGAAGATACTAAAGGAAATGGTTAGTGTACAGAATTTTGTCAGGGAACACTTAGGCAAGAAAATGAGAATGCTGCTTTCAGTATTCTCCATTTCTAGGAAAGTCATAGAAAATCTTATCTCTAGCTTAATACAGTAAGTTAAGGTTGCCATGATTATTAGCAGGCAAGTTTAAATGAATACTGGGCATTTGATTTTTCCTATTTGATATCAATAAAGTGTCACTGGTTGCTTAATGTTGGATTATAAAAAAAATTATTATGGCAATGTCATTCATAATTTTAGGGGCCTATGGCCCAATAATATTAAGATTTCTTAATTGTTATTAATAGTTTTAAGTTTTAGATGGTATTCCTTACAGTTGAGGTAACAATAATCACAAAATTTAGCATTTGTGAATATGAGAGTAGAGAGACATAAGCAACTACACGGTAAGTATGACCTTGCTAACAGGATGAGCAGAGCATAAACAGAAATATCAAACCACCAGTATCCTTTAACATTTGCCACAAAATAAAAATAATAAATCAGTCTTGTTTATTTCTACCAAAAGAGTTTGTTTTTAAAGTTTCTTCTAAGGACACTATATTTTGTATTCTTTGGGTAGGGGCACAAATCACCCTATATAGCTTTTCTGCTTATAGAAATATGTTAAACCTTTACGGTTTAATTCAGTGATGCAAATGATGATTTATGTAAATACGTTTCTACTTAAAGGGCACTTGGCAAAAAAAAAAAGATAAATCTTAGACACAATACTCTCATATCCTGTTAAAAATGGTAAGGTTACACACGTAGGTACATAACTGTGCTTCTAGCACTTAGGAAGTGGAGACGGGCAAATAAATTAATGATCATCTCAGGCTATAGAGTAAATTCAAGGCCAGCCTGACCTCTGTGAATCCTTGTATCAATATATTATTCCAGATCCAGAAAGATAAACATTGCATTGTTTTTCTTGTGTGTGAATGTCAGCTTTTATGCTTTAGATGTGTATGTTTTATTTAGAATACGGAGAGAGGTTACATAACCGTTTAGGAATGAGGATGAGGGAAGGGATCTTCCAAGAAGAGGAAAAAGGATGAGAGGGCAGGATGGAGAAGAGACTTTGAGGAGGAACAACTAACACAGAGGGCTCTTTTAAGCATACTACTTTAGAAGCTTCCTAAAACATACACACACACACACTCATGCACACACACATGCACACACGCACTCACGGGCATGCACACGTGTGTGTACCTTAAAATATGGTGTACCCCAACTAAACATTGTATGCTACGAAATAAAAAAAAGCCAGTACCAGAAATGGGCTACATCTTTTCAAATTATTAGACATGGGAGTCCCATAGTCCCTTACAAATATCACAGGCTATGGGTTACCCTCCACATTATCAGTTAGGCATTATTCCTAAAAAGTACCACATGTTTATGTCATAAAATGCTCAGTTGATATTTTCACTTTTATTTTTTCATTATTCATTGGGTGTGATACAGACTACCAGAGAAGAAAATTAATGATAAATCTTACCTGATTGTGAACCCTGAAAGATATAAAAACAACCTGCTTTCGAGATATGCCCACTGTTGAAATAGTGGCACAAATGTTATGCACAATCCCAAAATAAAATCGGATATATACATTTTTAATGAGATATATCCCATACCTCATGCCGGTTATTCAAGCAAAAAATCCTATACTACATATGTCACAGAGGACCTAAGGAAAAAATCTGCTATTATAACTGTGTCAAATTTATATAGCAAAAAATAACCACTGATGACATATTGTTTTATGTATACAGTAGTTTATCATTCAACACTTATCATATAAGCTTCTTTTGCAGTAGATGATAATTAACTAAGAGACTCACAACTAGAAAGCATGTAGAGAATGAGGAACTTCGGAGTACTCAGCTTCAATAGGGATATCTATATCATAATCCTTTCCTAAATGCTCAGGGATATATGGTAAGAGATGGAAAAAAGTTCTAAGAGCTCGAGATGGTGGACAACTTAAAAGAAACAAGCATTTTCCACACACAGCAGAAGAGATATGAATACAAACTCACAAAGACTGTGACAACAAGTATAAGATTTGCACATGCTCATGCCTGACAAAACACCGGCAAGGAGGAGAAAGAAGCAAGTGAGCACGAAGTCCCAGCCTTTGCCAAGAAGCGATTTGTAATTGATAGCTGCTGGGTGAGGGAAAATTGGTTTTCTTCAGTGAAGAGGTATTGGGTATAACACTCACACAATGATGAGTAGGGGTTGGTGGTGACAAACAAGACTTCATGAATTTTTGCATGTGAGGGTTTTTGTGGGGGAGGGGTCCTTTTTCACTAATTTATTTATTACTTATTTTTTTAGATTAAAATTACATAATTTCTCCTTCCCTTTTCTCCTTACAAACTTGACCATATATATCTCCTTGCTCTCTGTCAAATACATGGCCTCATTTTCATTATTTGTTCTTATATAGATGTGTGTGTGTGTGTGTGTGTGTGTGTGTGTGTGTTTCTAAATATACAAATATAGTACTTGTATGTATGTGCTTCCAAGGCTGATGATTTGCTATTGTATAGCCACATGCTGTGTTATTTGTTGGGAAAAAAAATTTTTTTTTAAAAAAAAGAGAAATAGCTTAATGTTGGGTAGTTAAGGAAGTAAGGGAGAATCTAAGGAGTTAGAAGAAGGAAAATAATATCAAAATCCTTTGCATGGAATTTTAAAAAATAAATATAGATGCTTTCTTCTATAAAGTATACCTGGAAATATTAAGATTGACCAGACCTAACTGGTTAGTTCTTTCTTTAAAACAAGTCTTTATCATGATGTGTAAAAGTATGTGGTTTATAGAAGATTTTCGACAGCTTTCCTATAATTTGAACTCTTGTTTTGTTTATTCCTGTGAAGTAAATATCTCACAGAAAGATACTTTACGTTTGGTACTTTATCAAACTGACTTTCAATTAGCAACATAGTATCTGAACAAATATTTTTATACCAAGAGAGGCTGTGGAAACAGCACATCTACAAGAGAGAAGGCATGGTTTCCTCTACTGAAGTACAATTATGAACAAGATTTGTGAGGAGCTGCTATTTGATAAGTAGGCACACAAATGTAGAAAATCCTTTGCTTGGAGGGTGAGGACCTCATAGGAAGGGACTCAGAGAATATTACATTACTGAAAATTTACCAAACTCACCAAAATGTGTTGAGATCTTTATCTAGAATTATCAAGTACGGTATTCCCACTAATTTTCAAGGACAAACAAGAAATAAATGTAAACAATCACTTCTCAGCAAATGGCAGGTTTCCTATTTCCAGCAATTATTGTGAATACTCAAATTCTCCTTTGCCAGCCTGCCTCAGTATATTGATTTTCTTGATCATAGTAATGTACAAGTAACAGTTGTTTTAACCAAACCAACAAAGTTAATAGGCTTCTCTTTGAATATTTACCAAAATAATTAGCAATGAGATAGGAAGCTAATCAATGACAGTAAATAACTGATATTAACTTGTTAACTGTTATTGATTTAACTTAGGCTGTTTTAAAAGGAAGTAATGTGGGGGTTTGAATGAGAAAGGCTCCAAGAGGCTCAGGAATTGAATACTTTGTGTCCAGTAGGCTAAATTATTTGCAAAGGATTAGGAGGTGTGGTCTTGTTGGAGGAGGTGTGTCACTGGATGCAGGCTTTAAGGCTTCAAGATCCTTTGTTAGCCCCAGTAAGTTCTGTTTCTACATCATACTTGTTGATCAAGATGTAAGCTCCCTTTTCATAAGTTTTGCATATATGTATATAATCCCAAATATAACCTTCTCAGTTTGTGTGATGTATGTATTTTTTTCAAATAGAGAAGTCATTAATATGAAAGAGAGCAAGGGAGAGTTTATGAGAGGATTTGGAGGAAGAGCAAAAGAGAAATGTTGGAATTACATTAAAATGTCAAAAATAAGAAGAACTGGAAGTGGTGGTGTGCTTAATTCCATCACAGGGTGGCAAAGACAGAGAGATTTCTGAGTAGGCAAATATAGTCTACACAGAAAATTCCAAGACAGCCGTATCTACACAGAGCAACCTTGAATCAAAAAGCCACATAAAGAATGAATGAATGAATGAATATTTTAGAAGACTTCATAGTTCAATAATAACAATAAAAAGGATATAAGTGGCTCTAAGCCACTGCACCAGTGCCAGGCCTGCTTGGTGCCATGCTCCCTCCATTGATGGTTATGAACTCTCACCCTCTGCATCCATGAGTATCAAGTTAAACATTTTCTTTCATAAGTGTTTTGGTCATGGTATTTAGTCATGGCAATAGAAAAGCAACTAAGACAAGTGCTTCAAGAATAAATGACTAATTCTTTTATTCATGCTGTGCTATTGTTTAGGGAGTACTTCTACCTAAGACACCGGTTAAACTCAAATGTGGATTGACATAACATTTAGTATAGATATGTTAAAAATATGTTAAATTCAAAGAACAGTATTCTCTTCATTCATATACACAGCCATACTCCTAGCTCAGATGAAGTACACAGAAATTAGTTATAAGTTTTGCTCAAGTTTTCAGAGTGTCAATTTTTAACTTGAGAGATACAGAATCAGTTGGGAGCTGTGCTTTTGGGTATGTTTGTGGTCTACTATAGTATGTTTGTGTCAATGCAGGAAGACCTATCTAGCATGAGTGGCATTATTCCTTGAGTGGGGATACTGGAGTTCATAAATTAGAGGGAAAGAACAAATCAGCTGCTAGGATTTATTATTCAGCTTCCTTATTGTGGAATTTATTTGACCTGGTGCTGGTACTTCAAGCTACTGCTGCCTATAGATTTCCCTGCCTTGGTGATAAACTATACTTGAACTGGAAGTGAAAATAAGCCTTCCTTTCCTTTCCCTTTCTTTCTTTCTTTCATCAGAATATTCTATCAAAGCAATAAAAAATGTAAGCTAAACCATAGACTAGGTCAGACTATATGACACGATTTTAAGGAGCTGAGTGAAAATAAGCTCAGTGAACATTATTACAATGCTTTTTTTTTTTCACAAAAGAAGCATATCTCTATCACTATCTTCTCTATCTCTATCTATCTATATCTATCTCTAGCATGATCTCAATCTTGATCTCTATCATCTCTATCTCTATGTATCTATCACTATATCATCTGTAACATCTATATCATTGAATCACCTATATCTGTAGGGCAAGTGGGCTGTGCCACCACACAGGCAAAAGAACTGGTAAGGCTGAGTGAGTTCAAACCACAGGAATCTCACAGATTTGAGAAAGGCAGGAGTAGAGCTGCTTTCTACCTGTCTCTCTAGCTGCACTGGAGCATGTAACCATGAAACCCAACTAAGAGGACCATGGGCAGTCAATCATTTAATGTAACACCTGGAGTCCTCCATGCAAATAAAGCATCATTAACATCTCAAACTCAACCAATAGAAAGCACCCCACAAATCCTATCCCACTCCCTAAGATTCATATAGTCACTGTCCACATAAAATAAAATGCAGAAGTTATTTCACTGAGGTTTGTCTGAGAGTGGCTGCCTCTACTGAGCTGTGACACTTGAGGAAGAGTTCTCTACTGAAACACTCTCTACTGGATCTTGAACCTGCCTAGGTGGCCAGGCTCTCATTGACTGTATAGGTTCACATCAGAGCATCATAGCTTACACCCTGGCTACCTGCCCTGTGCAGGCCACCCAAACTTCTTTGCCTCTTCCAAGAGTTGTAAGACTCCCAGCATTCCTGACCAGACCAGAGCCCTGTGTAACCTATTCATCCCCACCTCTGCTTTGCCCTCCTCAGTCTGGCATACAGAGATATATGTTGCTCTAGAAGGAATTGTGGAGTTGACCACTTATGTCATCTCTATCTACCTTGACTTCTACCTCTACCTATATCTAGGTATCTATACGTATACTTATACATATACCTAGGAAATAAACTTGTCTCTGCCTCACCATACATAGCATGAGGTTTAACTTTCAAAAGTTTCTTTACATTTCATTAAAAAACATAAGAGCAATTCATAAATATTTCTACAATAACAAATGCTCTCTCATCTGAAAGTCAAACTTTCAATGCATAAAGAATAGATAACCATTAATGAATGAAAGACACATACAAATATCTGAGATTCATTGGTGTCTACAGTTTCAAGATGTCCTTAGTTCCAGTTTCATTTAAACAGTTAGATACATTTATCATTTGTGAGATTATATGAAACATTTCACCCCAAACTCTACATTTAAATGTGGTTAGATATACCAAGCTTTTTTTCTTTTAGAAGAAAACAAATATTTTTGAAGTTAAAATTAGTCTTTTTATCTTCATGATAAAAATTCTGATCATTTTGTTCTTTATCTAGTCTTTCTTTTGGGGCCTTTCTTAGTTACATGCATTCTACGAACTGAAGGAACTTTGTGGTTTTGAAAATAACTCTTTACAAGTTAACAAAAATATATGCTTTTCACCTATTCTACATAAGAAGGGAGAGAGGGATGAGGAAAAACAAGGTCAGGAGAAAGAAGGCATAGATATATGTTTACTCTATGAATGCTTTTTGATCTGTCAGTTGAGATTTGGACTATAAGATGAGTGCTTTCAAAAAAAGCTATACATACCATTTCAGTCTCTCATCAAACCACCCTAAGCATACCTGATCTTATCTGACCTAAGAAGCAAAAATATGATAGTGCCTGCTTAGGACTTGGATGGAAGAATATTCTAAATGCTATGACAATGAGTGTATGCACACAGAAAAATCTCATATGTAGCATTTGCACAGCCACAAAGTTATTCATAATGTCTTAAATTTTATGAAATAACTTTATGTAAAATTATTACTTCATTAAAATATCTTCAGATACATATTTTTATAAAGAAAAGCTTTTTAGGCAGAGTAAACTGAGGTGAGCTACCCAGCTGCTGATTTAGACAGATGCTGACACCCACAGGTAGGGGGCTCTTATGGAAGAATAGGAGGAAGGATTGCAGCTCTGAAGGGAATAGGAACTCCACAGGAAGACCAACAGAGTCAACTAACTTAGACACTTGGTGCTCTCAGAGTCTGAACCACCAACCAAAGAACACACATGAGGTAGATCTATGTCTATCAGAACTGTAGATTGGTCTCCGTGTGGGTCCCCAACAACTGGAGAGGGGGCCACCCCAATGTTGTCTGTACATGAGATGTGTTCTTCTAGCTGAGTTACCTTGTCTGGTCTCAGTGGGAGAGGATGCACATAGATTCACAGAGACTTGATGGGCCAGGGTGGGGTTGGGGGATACCCAGGGAGGTTCCCATTTGCTCAGAGGAGAAAGGGAGGGGGAAATGGGAGGAAGGATTGTGGGAGAGGGTTACCAGGAGAGGTGCAATGAGCAAGATATAAAGTGAATAAGTAAA
Organism: Rhynchomys soricoides; assembly: GCA_019843965.1. Classification (NCBI taxonomy): domain Eukaryota; kingdom Metazoa; phylum Chordata; class Mammalia; order Rodentia; family Muridae; genus Rhynchomys; species Rhynchomys soricoides. The sequence goes on from JADRCH010000046.1 coordinate 7,680,584, forward strand.
TAAATTAGTTAATTAATTAATTTAAAGACAAAAGTACAAGACAAATCAAAACCTGTTATAAGTCTTGAGTTATCTTATGACTTTATTAAGAGAGACATTTCCTTCCTTCCTTCCTTCCTTCCTTCCTTCCTTCCTTCTTCCTTCTTTCTTTGCTCTCTTCCCCTCTCTGTGCCTCTATCTCCTTTATTCCTACCTGCCAATTCCTTGGAGTTGTACCTGTTATTTTTCTTTTGCTTCTTTTTCTCCCTATCCTTTTTCTTCACTCTCATTTATCTTTACATCTATCTTTTCCAATCTTCTTTTGCTTTTCTTCATGCCTGTTTCTCCCCTTTAAATTATTCTCTATACCTTACTTATACATAACTAATAACATGCATAGTTTGCTCTAAAGTATATGCCTGCAGTACACAATTCATCGAATCACTTGTTCTATTAATGTCCTCTCCTTCTCTGTACAAGCACAATTACTATCATTATTCTCTCTCAGAGCACCTCAATAATAGTAACAATGAGTAAATGCAACTCCCATACTTTGATATTGAATGGAGTCTCTAATTCCAATGGGGATGAATGTACTTGTTTAATATAAGCATAACAATTTTTGAGCACCTTTAAAATTTTCTTTTTGTGCTATTCTTTCTGTGCTGAAGGCTCTAAAACTAGGACCACATCATGGTCCCTCAGTATTGGGGAATCTTCTGATCCCTGAGGTCATGGTGATCCTCTTGAAGAAATCTTAATGCAAGTGCTGTATTAAATTATTTAAATTTTACTTACAGTCTATACTATTTTGTTTCTATTTTAAGCAATAATGCCATTTAAAAACATATGATACATTTGTTTTCTTATTCTGGAGAATTGATCATAGTTTATTTTGTGAAGTTATTTCTGTGAATATTTGATTAATAGCTATCTACTCTGGTAGACTGTAAATTATGAAATCATAGCTACTTTATCTGTTTTGCTAGTACTATTCCTGGCAAAAAACCAAACATACAATATGGGTTAATGCTTTCATACATTAAATAATATTTACTTACTGTTTTACCTTCAACTATTTATATGCTTAAGCTTATAAACTATAAATGCATACATTGCAGCATTTTCTAATGTATTTAGTAATTATATATGATCACCTTAATATATTTTATTGAAATTCAGAATTTCCTATATGTATCCATGATATATCTTATGAGCTCATTTCTAACTACATTTAAATAAAAACTAAGTAGGTGTTAATATACCCATCACTCCTTGCATCTTGTATGTCTTTAAATATAGTTAGAATACAAGCAATTTTTATAAATGACAATAAAGAGTAATTTCCTTTTGCAAATTGATTTATCAGTTCATTATATTTTCACAACAGAATGACAAGCCATTTGGAGAAAAATGAGCATCTTTTGTGCTATCTGTAAATGTAATCATGTCTTTTGCTTGACAGATATGAATATATAAGCCTCATATCTTGCTTAAAATTTTTATAGTACTTAAGAGCTACATGATAAATATACAATTTCAAAAATAAGCCATACTATGTCCCTTTTCTATCTCAAGCTTTTCCTTATTATATTTTACCATGACACTAAAAAATTATGCCCTTTTGCATTTAACTAAAGATGCTAAACTTTTATATTTAAACAAAAGCCTAGACATGGATTATACAGATGCTTTATCAACAATGAGTAAGTATTAGAAGCAAGTAAGAGATCTTCTGGTAGATGGGTATGTGAATAAGGTATGGTACTTTGAGGAAACAGGCAATGCTCACAGCTCTAAATATATTAGAAATAATGTCTGAGAGCACATGGAAATAGCCTAAGTATATAATACTACACAAAAAGTTAATTAGGAAAGACCTGGTTGCAAACAAATGAAATTCTGGAGAAACTTTGGATCCAGTATAATTATCAATGATTGACAACAAATTCAAGGGGAAGAAGAAATTATAGACAAAGTTCAGAATATGATCAGTGAAGCTACCCAATGATACTACAGTGATGAAATTAGTGGTTAGATAGCCCTTCAAATCCATGACTGCACAATGTGGAGCCAATCCTAAAGTAAAGTAAGGACTTTGTGTGATGATGTGTCAATATAGGTCCATCAACTAACAAATGCATCACTAATCTGAAGTATATAATTATAAGGGAAGCTATGCATATTTGGGGGAGAAGGTATATAGGAACTCTGTATCTTCCAGTCAACTTGGCTGTTCACCTAAGTGTGTGTGTATGTGTATATATATATATATATATATATATATATATATATATATATAATACATTGTTAAATGAGATAAAAAGTTTGTATGATTTGCCAATAGGAAATGTATAATATATTTCAAATTCAAAGTTAAGTGCCTATATACCATATCAATCAGTAGAATGTTTTGGATAGAAATTGTATTTAATGCATCTGTAGCTATCAAACTGTTAGGTCTATATAACCTGAGTATGAAATAATGTAATACGGTCTACTTGCAGAAATATTTTAATAATACTTATATATTGAATTATCTAACATCACAAAAAGGTGCTTGTGTAAGGTAAATAGGATGTACCTAAAAACACAGTGACTTCCTAGTGCACCCGGGACACATAGGTGACATAGAATGAGTAAGTTTCATTATGATTGCCTTATGTACCATGTAACATGCTAAGAATGTGCCTATCACATTGGGATAGTAAGTGCCCTAACATGGTGAGTCCTAACAACCCAAGGATGACTGCTTGGCATATTCATTGTGACTACATAATTTGAAATAGAATTTGGATTCATGTTCTTGGAGTACTCAGCACAGAACACTAAATGAATTGAATGATCCACTCTTTGTACATAAAATATATACAAATTTTCTTTGTTTCCATTAGAATTCATCCAGTTTCTATGGAGTTTGAGTAAAATTGGTCATAATATTACAATATTAATGAAGGCTGCTCACACTGTTGCTCCCAATTCATCAAATCTGCTCTGGAAGCTTCCTAGGTTCCATCATGCCGAGACTGTCAGTGTTTGTGGAGCAGGTAAAGCTTACTGAGTTCTCATCTGTTCTCAGTGACATGTAATCGAGACATAAAAAATATACCAGGTACACATTGTATCTACAGGTGTAACGACTTCTTTGCTGCATAGTTTAGTTACTGAAAATTATTAGATTCCAATTTACGCTTGCACAATCACTTTAGTAATATTAAAATTATGCTGCTTTATGCAAAGAAAAATAGAATGCATTTTAATGGAAGAGTTGACCTGCAGAAAGATGAATAATTTGCATCAATTTTTGTGCATTATGTTAAACTAATGAAGACAAATGTATTCATTCATTTTAGTAAAGCTGAAAAACTGAAGGCCAACAATTTCATGCATCTGTAATGATGAATATTACCGTACTTATTATATGATAAATTGGGAATTCTAGATGATGAATAGAACTGGGAGAAAACATGCTTCTCATACTGATTTCTATTTTTACAAACATTGGCATCTGACTCAAAAAAAAAAATCCAATGAGCTTCTTTGGTAACAATCATACATCTCCTACTTATTAAATAATGAAAAATAAAGAAACAGTAAATCTCACTTAACATTAAAAAGCAAACCAGAACAAATGAATATATATTTTTCATATGTCAGGGTAGAAAATTACCATCATAAAACTTAGTGACATAGTTCACAATTGTGTGTAAGCTGAGATGGGGTACAGATATTATAAGCTAAAACTTGTGTAAGAATTACTGTTGCAAGTATTTTACACTCTTAACTATTTTACAAGAGTAATATTTATAGCTAAATTATTAAATATAATGAAAAAATATGCTTAATAGTTGTATATTCATTAAAAATCCTCAACTGTGACGTTAAGGCAGAAAAAGACAGCGACAATTATAAGTTTATAGAAAGGAGCAGGAGCAGCTCCTACCCTGGAGTTTGGTCTGAGCCAGCTGAGAAGCAAGAACTCCAGCACATTGACAACATTTGAAAGTAAAGTTGCCAATATGGAGACAATATTCCTTTCGTATGTAGATATGTTAAAGTGGCAAACAGCCTTATCTAAATATTTATTACCTTGTGTAGTGTGCTGGCTCATTTTACGACAACTTAGTACAAACTGGAATCATCAGACAGGAGGTAGCCTCAACTGAGAAAATGACTTCATCAGATTGAGCTATAGGCAAACCTGTATATGTTGTCTTAATTAATCATTGATGAGGGATGGCCGAACCCCTTGCAGGTGGGGCCAGCTCTCAACTGGTCACCTGGGGTTCTATAAGAAAGCAGGATTAGCAAGACATGAAGAACAGCCAGTAAGCAGCTGTCCTCCGTATCCTCTGCATCAGCTCCTATATCTAGGCTCATACTCTCCTTGTGTACCAGCCCTGACTTCGTTCAATAATGGACTATGATGTGGAAGTATAAGCCACATACCCTCTTCTCCGCAACTACTTTTATTCATGCTGTTTCATCACGCAAAAGCAACTTAATCCAAGACACTTGGGCTGTCATTTCTTTCATTGACACTTTCTTTTGTTATCCTGCACATCCTTGTGATATTACCAATTGTCACATGACATTCAATAGCCACCATTGTTATTTAGATTTTACAACAGCTCTTCTAAGATGATAGATCCAAAACCTACCAAAAGTGTATATATAAAATGCTTTAAAAAAAACATTTGTTTGATTGTTTGTTTGTTTATTGCTGCTATTATTTTTGTTGTTTGGTTTTTGAGAAAGAATTTCCGGAGGTTTCCTGTTTCCATTCTTTCTGCTGGCCTTCAGGGCTTCAGTCCTTCCTGTTCCCTGCCCAATACCTAATCATGTTTCATCTTTCCTCTCCCTGTCCCCTCTCCCATCCATGTTCCTCCCTCCCTCCCTTCCTCCCTCCCTCCCTTCCTCCCTCCCTCCCTCCCTCTCTCCCTCCCCCCAGAGGAGGGCAGTCCCATAGGAAGACCAGCAGTCTCAACTGACTTGGACCCCCGAGCTCTCACAGACACTGAGCCACCAACCAGGCAGCTTACACTAGCTGATAAGAGGACTCCCGACACATATACAGCAGAGAACTGCCTCAGTGAGAGAAGATGCACCTAACCCTCAAGTGACCTGAGGCCCCAGGGCAGGCGTGGGGAGGCCTGGGGGACTGTGCAGGTGTGGGAGGTGGGAACATTCTCTTGACCAGGAGGGGACAGGGAGGGGGGAGGGGAAGTCATGGGATGGGGAGCTGTTCGGGAAGAAGACCAGGAGGGGAATGATGTCTGGACTGTAAAAAGAATTAAAGAATAAAAAATAAATTAATTAATTAAAAAAAAAAAAAAAAAAAAAAAGAATCTCACTGTGTAGTCCTGGCATACAGAACTACCTACATAACCTGGGATTCCTAGAGATTGCTCTGCCTCTGCCTCTGCCTCTGCCTCTGCCTCTGCCTCTGCCTCTGCCTCTGCCTAAGTGCCAGCTGTATTTGACTTGTAAGTCAGTGAATTGCCACTCTCAGAGAAGTTCACATGGAATGTCTAACTTTGCTCCCAAGTGCCTCTTTCCTTCTCTAAATCCTTATGATTAATTTTATATATCACAGTATGCACATAGCTACACATGTTAAACCCAAACAAAATCCCAGCACACAGAAAGGGAAGTGAGTAGAAATTCCTCCCTGCACCCATCAGCAATTAGCTATTTCTCTTTCTTTAGAGAGAGAAAAGCCATTTTCTTCAATGGAGTGACAGAGCACACAAGTTCAAGAATAGGTGGCCAGCACCAAATGGACTCTGGGATTTCCTTTTGTGTAGTGTGTGATTTTTTGTTTGTTTTCTGAGAAAGAAAGAATATGGAGTTTCAAGGTGAAATGGGCCTGAGAAAAGTAGTGTAGTAGGAAGAATATGACCAAAATATTTTACATATAAATTAAAAATAATTTTAAACTATCCTTATTAAAACTCAACTCTACATAAACTAATCTTGAAATTCCTTTCTTTCTTGAAGTCATAAGTCTTGGTTTGTCCTGAGTCAAGGAAGAAGAGGCAAAATCCTCAACTGCTTCAGTGAGAGTGAAGCAGGGCCTCCTATGTTTCCCTTGCTATCACTACTAATTTAGTACTGACAGAAACAATCCATTGATTGTGAAGCTATTTAAATAATTATTTAGAATTTACTGTTGATTTAAATATGCTTGCAAAAGGGGAACCACCCAGATCACAAAGACTGCTGACATCATGGACAACATGCAGAGCCATAAATACAGATCTCCAAATGCTCATCTTGGGGCCTCACACTGCACATACAGTGGAAGTGGCAAGAAAAGTTGCAGTGGAAGGAACACGCCACTAGTTCATTGCTGTAAAACATAACAGTAATGAGACCCTCCAGTCCATTTACAGTATTTGTACCAAAGCAAACTCAATAAAGCAAAGCACAATAATTCTAACTGATAAAGTACTGCATTTCTACCAGCTCACAAGCCTGGTCCTCAAGTGTAATATACACTCAGTCTTCCCAAAAGAGAAACTGAACGGTTCTAGTGCAGAGCAAAAAAAAAAAGTTCCATTAAAGAGAAATACTCTCTGGTTTTTTAAGCGCATTATCACCTATGGTGTATTAAGAGGCAAGATTATAGCTGCTCACATGTTTTAAATATTCCATAAGGAAACTGCTGTCATTTGCCTCTCGATTTTCACCTCTCTCAGAGGTTTTCTACAGTATTACCTTGAATGAGCTAGGAAATTCAGTTAACTAATTATGAGTAAAAATGTTTACAACTTCCAACATCTTCCACACAGTAAATGTCACATTAAAATAATATTGCTGCAGTCAGGGAAACTGTGAAAGGGATTTAACACCACCACACACTTAATTAAACCAGCTTGTGCTTATTTAGCTTTGCCTTCATATCTCTTCTAAGGTATTTGTGTAAACAGAGCTGCCCTAATTAAATAGCTTTTCTCTAAGCCACTCTGCACATTCCCAGCCCACTTTGGGCAGTAATCGTCACACTAAGGGTGATGGATGGGATAGGAGGCCCCCAAAGCAGCACACAGAGGAGCCTGGCGGGCTTGTATCTTTGTAAAATGCAAAAATGAATTCAGGGGCAGGCAAAGTCTAATTTCTCAGACCTGTTTCCAATTTCCGATTTCAAAAAAAAGTTATGCTATTTTATTTGTTAATTTACTTCCCCAGACACATATGACTCCATGACAATGTCTAAAATGCTAAGTAACGAAAGAGGAGAAAATAACTAACTGGAAGTAAAAATGCAAGCTCCTTTCTCTGATCACAGTAGAATACAATGCATACATTGAAGATTATAGCTGCTAACAATATAAGTCAGACTCCTAGGGAATTCCTGGAGGAGCTCTAAATTTTTCATAACCTAAGCCTGTACTATATTCCGTCTGTGGATTTATCTCTTACTCTATAAGAAAAAAAGAAAGAATACCATTTTTTTTTCATGCCTAAATATATCCCTGTAATTTTTTCTGCTGTTAGCTTATGGGTAAATAAGATTTTAAACTATGTAAATACAATAATTATAGTCTTCGATGCTATTGATCATGGTAAGGAAACAAATAACTACTATGGATCTGATTCTGCCTGAAAGCTTATTTCATTCTAGTATAATTGTGTGTCATTGTATTTACTAATAACTGAACAAGCATAGATAATCCATGAAACTATACTGGTAAGTGAGGTGTAAAATAGGAAGTCATGAATTCCTACCTGGAACATTTTCCTGCCCAGTATTTAAAAGGCAAGTGTGAGCTGCCTGTTCACACATACATCAACTCTCCCTGATGAAGTTTGTAGGACAATCTAAACTGACATGTAATGTGCAAGTTCCAAAAATATTTTGATATTCTTCTTGGATTTACATAAGCTAGAACGTACTAAAGTTAAGAACTTGGTTGTATCAAATCAAAGACAAGCAAACAAGGTCTCTGATAAAAGAAGCAAAATAATATACTTCAATGTAAAGTGATTTCAATTATTTATATGCACTTGAAATGAATCTCAAATTTGTTTTATTCAGAAAGAGATAAGTATGTATTAAGTCAATTTAATATGGTCCAGAAGTAAGATTTTAAAATAAATATATTATTATTTCTCAATAAAAATTAATAATGAGATAAAAATCTTTTTATATGTAGTATTTGTGATGTCTCTGTATCTTGCTAATCCTTTATTTGTATTAAATTCCAGAAGAATATATGATATGTAGTATTTGTGATGTCTCGGTATCAGAAGAATATATGAAATTTGGAAATATTTTGTAGATTATTTTCTAATCTTTAAATGTGTTGAAACAAAGAGTATACATAACTCTAAACATAACCAAAATATTTTTTTTCTGAGATATAGAATACAAACTAACTTCCATAAACTTTCAGACACATAACCTTGTATGTATTAATGAAGATGTTCTATGATAGCTAAACGTTTTCTAGAATTGTAGGGGTTGATCTGGTCAACCAAGAGTTCAACTGCTTAAAAAGAAAAGATTAGATTTGTAGGTTTGTAGTCAAAATTTATTTTGTTCTCTAACTTTGTTTATAGTATGTATTTTTATGTCAACATGATGCAATCATCCTCGTGGAAGCAAAAACCTCAATGGAGAAAATAAAACCTCACCATACTGATGACTAATGTAGGGATGGCCCAGCTCAAACTCAGCCAATGGTCCTGTGTGCTATAAGAAGCTGGCTGCGTGGCTGGAGAGATGGCTCAGTGGTTAAGTGTACTGGCTACTGGTTTTTATTTCTTCTTATTATGAGCTTCCTGTACCAGCTATGTTTAATTATGATAAAACCAGTGGGTTGACCATAAACCCTACTCAAACTCTCACAGTTCTTGAGGTAAGAGTGCTCTGATAGATAAGTCCAAAAGCCTCTGTGTTCTACATAAATTTGTTTCCTTGACTTTCAGAACCTCTAAAGGTGATTTTAAGTTTGGATCCTGAGACCATGTTGTCCATTTTTAATACCAGCAGGTCATACATTATCTCTCTTTCCTTTCAGTTCCTATTTCCTTTTCTGCACCCCTTTCCTTTCCTCTATTCTATATTTCAAATTTAATTCCAGCCCCTGTCTGCCTTTCTAACAGCACTCTGATTACATTTAGATCCACATCACAAACCAGGTTAATTTTTCTATTTTAATAACTTGAATTTAATTATATCTGCAGGGTAATTTTTTTTCTGTTTAAGATACTTATTCTTAGGCTCTAAGGATTAAGACAGGAGTATCTTCAAGGAACCACTTCATATCAATTACATGCACATATCGGCTATGATATTTCACTTAATGCAATTATTTTTGCTTATGAAATTTGGGCATATATATTATAAAATTCTTTTTGATTCTTCCAAAAAAAGGTGTTTTTATTATAAATAACATTTTCATCCTCATTTTGAGGTGTTATAGACTTTTCCAGGATTGACTCAAGTAATCCTCCACTAAGACTCAGGATTGATTAGAACTGCAATATTGCAAAATCATGCCATCTTAAATGATTTTTATTTAACTTTATTATTATGACTAAAAATAATTTTAGCACATATAAGAAGAGAAATGTTAAATACAGCTAAACCTACGTGTCAAATATTCTAGATATGTCATTGTTGACTATTCTTACTAGTAACTTCATTTAAGTGAAACAATATCGGGAAGAACAAATTGTGGTTTTCTTTTCTAGATAATTATAAGCTTCAAAATTGAAAAAAAATCCTCAAATTTGCAATATTTAATTCATTCATAAAACAAAAAAGATTTGAAAGCCAGACAAGGTGAATTTTGAGTTACATCTGTATTTGCAATATTCCTCATTTGTTTATTTGAGAAACTGAGGCAGAAATATAACCTGTAAGTTTGAAATCAGCATGCTTCACATAGTGAGTTTAAGATAAGTCTGGGTTGCAGACTGAGACTATGTCTCAAAAAAATAACAATGATAATATTATTATAAGTTTGAGAACTGAATATTTCTAAGAGGAAAGTGTTGTAGATGTTTTAACCTAGGTACAGTAAAAATATTTGCTAGATATCTGATATACCTAATTTTTCTTTTGACTTGTTCATTTGGAAGCAAATGTCCAATTTGTTAAAATTTTCAAACAATGTATTTTGATCACATTCTTTTCCTCTCCCAGTTCCTTGTCATATGTCCAAACTTTTAACCTGCTCTTATAGATTAAAAAGAGTTGCTAAAATGCAGTAGGTAAAGAATTTTCTGGGAACTATGAATAGTCCCTGCTTTCCACTCTTCTCATAACAATTCAGATTAATGAGTAAATATAGAGTGGCTGCCAAGTAACCTACCCATGGGAGTGCCAACGCCATAGCCTTTGGAGTCTATAAGGCCGCCAATCTGCGTGAGGTTACAGTTCCGCTGGGTAACAAACTCGATGGTTGTTGACTCCATTAAGAAAGCATAATCCGAGGTGAGGACTCGTTGGATCCCTTCCTCATTGCTTTTGACAAGCACAGACTGTCTCCTGCTGCTCATAAACGCCCACATTTTATCATATGTTGAGATTTTTGATTTCTGGAGGAAAGTAAGATAAGTTTAAAAGATAAAATAATATCTTAGGCTCTACAGAATCCTACATTTAGACACAATAGACTGAACTCAGTTTTCTCATGTTCTGAAATTGTCACATGCACACAAAAAATAAAAATTTACAAAAAATATTTCTAGTAATTTATCACATTTTTGGATATACTACAATTTAACATATACAATGAACATGTCTTACAGTTTAAAAATTCCAACTAATAAACTGTAGAAATTGATAGATATTAGAAAAACAAATAAGCTTAATAAAGTCTTCTGATTGTATTGTACACAAGTCTCCTGTGGGTTCATTTTCTTTTAAGAATTACTTAACATCAAATTTAGAAATGACATCTACTGGACTCAGATTGACACTGTCAGGCAACAAGAAATTTTTGTTGTAATGTATCAATTTGTTGACTCCATCACAGACATCAATAATTTCCCAAGTCTACAAATCCATAGTTGAAGAGACCAGAGCATTTTATTGTAGATATGAAAGTACAAATAAAAATAGCAGTATTTCCACCAAGAAAGGACACAGTCACCAGAGATGTTCATTAAGTTTATATAAAAACAAATAAAAGTCTGCCATTCCAGATTTCTGACTAACTAGAAACCCTTGGACCACTCAAAGTGAATAGACATATGAGCAATAGCAAATTCTCAGTACAGATTTACTGGAATTTCATTTAGAAGGAAAGAAATAAGTTTTGTTTAGAGGTTCTGGAAGAGCATATAAGTTGTCAAGCTTCTCACCTGCTTGTTCCATGTACCTGCAAACCACCTCACTTTATGTAACCCCTCCCTACATAGGAGGGCCAAGAAAATGCTGACCATGTGGACACAAGGAGTAAAAACTTTACAGTTTTATTTTCAAGAAGAAATGTAAGTTCATGGCATTAAAAGTAGGGGGGAAAAAGAGTATTTAAGATTATGCTGAAATTTTTATGAAGTCATGAAACCAATGTTGAAATCACATCCATTTACTGCTCAAATAAAGATTGCGAAGCTATTGCAAGAGCACAGGTGTTTGCTGTCCACCTTCCTGACTTTGTTTCTCAATTTTTTTTTTTTTTTGCCACCTAAACCTGAATAAAATAAAAATTAGAGTATATATGTAGATGAAAGGAAGTTTGTATAAAATAAAACTGACATCAGTTTTGACTTAGTGAATCTTACAGAAAACACGAAAACAAAATGCTACAATTGGACTGTACTGAGTTTTCATAATTATAACAGTAGATTAAGTGTCTGAAGACTTAAGTAATTTCTTTAAAGAATAAAGAGTAACTGCAGAGATGTCTATTTATTTTAGAACCCGTTGCTTTTACAGAGGACCTGTGTTTGATTTTCAGCACTTGTGGAGGCTCACAATCCCCTTTAACCCTATTTCCAATCATCCTGAGCGAGGTAATGCAATCACAAAAGAATGAACAGGGTAAGTGGTTATTATCACTGATAAGTGGTTATTAGCCCAAAAGTTCGAAATATCCAAGAGTCACTTCACAGCAACCATAAGGCTGAGTGTGAGGTCCCAAAGGGAGGAGTTGGAGAAGGGACTGAAGGAGCTGAGGGAATTTGCAGCCCCAGGGAGGTAGCAACAGTGTCCACTGGCCTGATCCCTCCATACTCCCAGAGACTGAATCACCAACCAAAGAATACACATGGAGGACCCATGGTGCTGGCCACATATGGGGCAGAGAAAGGTCTTGTTAGCCATCAGGGGGAGCAGAGGCCCTTGGGCCTGAGGGTGTTAGATCCCCCAGTATAGGAGAATGCCAAGGAGGGAAGATGAGAGTGGATGGGTGGGTGGGTGAATACCTCCATAGTGGCAGAGGGAGGGGGAAGGGAATGGGGAGGTTCCAAAGGGGAGATCTGGAAAAGGGGAAACATTTGAAATGTAAATAAAGTATGAAAAAAAACCTTTTAAAAACAAATTTGACAGTAAAAAAAAAGAAAAAGAAAAAGAAATTGTCTTCTGACCTCTGTATATGCCTCCCATATACATGGTGCACATAAATACATGGAAAGAAACCACTTGTACACATAAAAATCAAATAAATAAATATTAACTTTTGTTTTTTAATAAGTTGGAGCCTGGAATGATTTCTCAGTTTTATCTCTAGCACTAACAGGGCAACTTAAAATTGTTTTCATCTCTAATTGCAGCGGGATACAATGTCTTTTTTCTGACATCTGGCAGCATTGTGCTCATGTGATACACATACATGATTACAGGCAAAACACTCACACTTAAACAATAAAGAGTTGGTAATTTAAAAAAAGTAAAGATTGATCCTCTTTGTAACACATACATTCTCCATGAGGCCAAAGTCAGTCAATAAAATTAGAACATATACTGTTAGCATTCTGTCTAAACTCCACCCAACAGTTACCTGGCAACAGCCAGGTATGCTCCTCCCCACAGATGCCTGGCAACAGCCAGGTGGGGCTGGCCCTCTATAAAAGGGGCTGCTTGCCCCATCCTCTCTCTCTCTCTTATCTCTTACTCCTCTTCTCTCCCTTGCATCTCTTCTCCCTTACCTCTCCCCATTCCCTCCCCTCCCCCTATGTAGTCATGGCCGGCCTCTCCACTTCTCTACTCTCTACTCTTTTACTCCTCTCTCCCTCTCTCTGCCTTTCTCTGTCTCTACAACCCTCTTAACTCCCCTCCCCATGCCCTGAATAAACTCTATTTCTATACTATTCCTTTGTGTGTTGCTGGTCCCTCAGGGGGAAGGGATGCCTGGGCTTGGGCTGGCTGAGGCACACCCTTTCCCCACACCTCCCTCTACCCCCATAAAATATATCTCTTTATATTTTTATAAACACATCATATACAAAATGATAATTTGATCTATATTAGGCATAAAATTGCTTGGATTTTCCTTTGTTTCAGTTATGGGAATATTAGCAACATATTTTAATATTTATCTTGTTTTAATTTCCTAAAATGTTTATACTTTGATGAATTAGCTGTAAATAAACTTAAAGATCAGTATTTTGTCTGAAAGCAAAGGGAGAATAATTATTTAAATAACATTCAAAGAGCAGAACTATATTTTACTCCTTTAAGATATTAAAAGTAAAGCCTATTAAGCTGAACATTAATTATGTCATATAAACCATTTTAATCTAAAGGAATAGCTTTCATTGTTGACCACTTGTTTTTAACATGTGCTGTGTACACTTTTTGTGTAACTATTTATTCTCCTTCCTGTTTAAGGAAAACATTCACACTTCTTTTATTCTTTAAAATATTTTTAATTAATCCATTTAGTCTTATGTGTATGGGTGTTTTACCTGAATGCATAATGTACACATGTGAGCAGTGTCTGTGGTGCCAGATGAGGACATCAGATCCTCTAGGACTGGATTGACATACTGGTAGTTGCACATCTATATGTGGGTGCTTAGAATCAAATTCATGTCCTTCAGAAGAAGAGCCAATGCTCTTAACCACCGAACCATGTCTCCAGCTCCATACAGTTCTATTATCCTTACAAAAGCAAAATATAAATGTATGAAGAAGTCACGTTATTTTTATTCTTACAGAAAATGTAAGATCCTAATTTTAAGAAGTATGAATGTCTTCTAGTTGCTGCTATATTTCTTTGGGAACTCTTTACCTGTTTTGCCATTTAATTATTACTGAATGACATGGTTCCTGCTCCTAGAACAGGGCCAGCTGACATGGGCTGAGAAGTCAGCTTGGGAACTTTGAGATATTCCACCAGGGTCTCCTTCCCCCTCCGAGCACATGAGTACCCCTCCCCTTCTGGAATAAACAGGTTAGAGAGCACTTAGGCTGGAAGGGAGGGGCTGATTAAGTCCCTGCTACCTCATTCCCTAAAGACCAATCAGTTTAAAAGTCACACTGTTCTACCAATCACATTGTGCCTAATGGCTGCTGCTCTAAAATCTGTATATAATGTCCCAGCATGGTCGCTGTCTTGGTATGCAGAGTGACCTCAGAATGCTGAATTAAATAAATTCCTCTTGCATTTTGCATCAATCCCCGACTCCATGTGTTTACGTGGAGGGTCTTAGATAAGTTAAGGCTCACAAAGTCTGACAGGGCCTCCACAAGTATCGATTGCTGTCACAAGCATAAGGCTTGTTTAATAATAATTATTATTATATATATAATTATATTAATAATAATAATATTAATAATATATATATATATTTTACATTCCTCCTTCAAGGAATGTCCTCCTTGATAACATTAATGACTTCATGGCAATCTGACTACATGAGTCTAGGAGGCAAAGGTGTGGCTAATATCTTAGCCAAATGATAAACATTGGGACAGCCCTTAAGGTGGTAGAAAAGAACTCATAAAAAACATGAGTTTGAAAATATATAATTCTCAACTATGCAAAACACAAGGATGAAATATGAATTATAAGAGGAGCTTCATGAATCTAAAGGAACAGAAGCAGCTCCATTAATGATCCAGCATGTCAGAAAGATACAAAGGCAGGCAGATCCAAAAGCAGGCTGATTTCTGAATTCAAGGTCATCCTGGGACACAGCAAGTTTAGGTCCAGGTGTGGTAGAAATGGAAATTTCAGGACAGTGTCCCACCCAGCTAGTTTAGCTTAACATCTGTGCTTAACAGAGGCAGGCAGATCTCTGGAATTCTTTTGCAAAGTTAAAAGAAAATGTGGGCTTGCAGTTTCTAAGGAACTGAGGGCCAGGGGAGGGTGGGGGCGGGGGGATGGGGGGATGGGGCGGTGGGGGGGTGAAGTGGGGGTGGTGGTGAGCAAATGCTGATTCTTAGGATAATGAAATGGAAACTGGAAGTAAAAGACTGAATTGATTGTAAAATAAAAGACTGGGTTTGTGACCTGCAGGAGGTAAGCTATCCAGACAGTTTTTGTGAATAGCAAGAGCTAACAGTCTGAAGCAGAATAAAAAGAGAGATCTCACAAAAGAATGAACACCTTACATACTCACAGTTAAGTGGTTATTAGCCCAAAAGTTTGAAATACCCAAGAGTCACTTCACAGCAACAGTAGGGAGGAGTGGGAGGTCCCAAATGGAGGACTTGGAGAAGGGACTGAAGGAGCTAAGGGCGTTTGCATTCCCAGAAAGGCAGCAACAGTGGCAACTGCCCCCCCCCCCCCAATACTCCTGGAGACTGATCCACCAGCCAAAGAATACACATGGAGCCACTCATGGTGTTGACCATATATGTGGCAGAGGAGGGTCTTGTTAGCCATCAGGGGGAGGAGAGGCCCTTGGGCCTGAGGGTATTAGATCCTCCAGTATAAGAGAATGCCAAGGAGGGAAGAGTGGATAGTTGGGTGGGTGGGAGAATACCCCCGCAGGGGATGGGGGAGGGAATAGGTAGGTTCCAAAGGGGAGATCTGGAAAGGGGAAAACATTTGAAATGTAAATAAAATAGAAAAAAAAAAATTCCAACAACAACAACAAGAGAGAGAGAGAGAGAGAGAGAGAGAGAGAGAGAGAGAGATATCTCAAGTGAAGGGTCTCCAGAAAAAGCAGATCAGAGAGAAAGAAAGCAGAACAGAGAGAAAACAAGTCAAAAAGGTGTGTCCAGCAGAACATAGGCCAACAACTTGGACCCATGATTTGACTTTGAGTGATTTACTCTAGGGTGCTCAGTTGCCCCTACCTCAGAACCCCTTTCCATCTAGATACACAGTGGTGCATAGGATGCAAAAACAAAAACAAAAAACAAACAAAAAAAGCCCATGAGAGATTTGGTTAAAAGCCATCACTACCCTGGTGGACTCACATATATGTCTGTGTTTTTAATCTATGTTTGTGTTTATGTGTTTCTGTGTTTATGTGTATCTGTGTATCTCTGTGTATGTGTGTGTTTGAAATTGTTCAGTTATTCTAGGACATTATATATCAATACAAGACACTAGGAAGTGGCCATTTTAGAATTTCAATGATGGCTATGCTTTGACTTGTAGTCATTTACACACTGCATTTTCTATCATTTAATCTCTGTAAAATGTAATCATATTTGTATGATCCACATTAATCTTCCCCAGAAATTTCATATGAGTCAAGCCAAATTTGTAAAATTATAACCTACTAAGTTTATCAAATTGGACTAACTTCTATATAACGTGTAAAGAATGATTAATTCTGGACATCTTTTGAGGATTCTATTACTTTTAATGATGGAGGTGGTATTATTGGTTTAGAAACAAGTCTTACATGAGTGTAGTCTAACATTTAAAAGATACTTACAGACTAATGGAAAGTATTTTATACAAACTTTTATACTGAATATGAAATTGGTTCTTTTGCAATTAATATGACCACTCTTGAATAACTGATTATTTTAAGTAACTTATATAGAAAGAAGAGATATACTTGGTTTGATGTAATTATCACTACTTCCATCTTAATGAATATGTAGCTGATTAATCTTTTTCACTTTCAGCTTATATTGTCAAATACACTTGCCAAACTCACAACCTTATTATGAAGATGAAATAGGACACCATGTACATAAGACACATTATTTAATAGTAGAGGTTTCCTTTAATTTTATAATTTTTATAAAAGAGGCAAGCAATATCAAGTGTTGTGTAGACATAGTCTACTGCTGTGAAAAAGAAGAAAATATGGAATGGGAAAATGGAAGCTTGGAAGTAAGTGAATTTACACATGACACTGGGAAATTTTACATTTCCTTCTCAAAATAGAATATACTGAAATTCTACTTTAGTCAATTAAAGATTCAATACAGTGACTTCTGTATTCTACCCACAAAAGACCTAAGTTTATTTTCAGGAAGGGTAATGAGAATGCACTAAAGACAATGGGGCCAGGAAACAGTGGATCCAGAAGCATGCTGAAGGTGGCCACCAAAAATGAAGACCATCTGCCTTTATTATCTGTCTCACTTCTTGGAAATCCTGAAGGAAAAATATATACTCATTTGTTTTTTGGGTTTTAGCTATTCTTACTGGGGAGACGAAATTGCAGATGACATTTGATTTGCATATCTCTCAGGGTTAAGGATGTTGAACACTTTAGAAGTTGTTTTTTTTTTTTTTTTAAACTGTTTGTAGTTCATCTTTTGATAAATTTCTGTTTAGTCCAATCTCTGTGCTTGTTTTCTTAATGTTTAATTTTTGAGTTCCTTATATATTTGATATTAACCTTCTGTTATGTATCTATCTGGTAAAGTTCTCCACCAACAACCAGTGTTTAGAATTCATTCTGTCAGATGACTTTTCACTCAAATGGTAGAATCTTTTCCTGTACTAAAACTTTTCATTTTTATGAACATGTATTTATCATGTATTAGCCTTCATGTCTGTGACACTGGGATACTGGCTTTTGAGAAAGTCCTTTCTTTTGCCAGTGAATTCAAGCATATTATCCTACCTTTTTTTCTGTCAATAGCAGGATACCAGGAATTATGTTGAGGTCCACCATGCACTTGGAGTTGAATGTTATTAAAAGTACAAGATATGAATTGTGATGGTTTGTATACGTTTGGCCCAGGGAGTGGCACTGTTGGGATTTGTGGCCTTGTTGGAGTAGGTGTGGCTTTGAGGGTGTGAGCTTTAATACAGTTGTCCTAGCTGCCTGGAAGCCAGTATTCTGCTAGCAACCTTCAGATGAAGATGTAGAACTCTCAGCTCCTCTGGCATCATGTGTGCCTGGATGCTGCCATGTTTTCACCTTGATGATAATGGACTGAACCTCTGAACCTGTAAGCCAGCCCCAATTAAATGTCTTTATAGGATTTACCTTGGTGATGGTGTCTGTTCATAGCAGTAAAACCCTAACTAAAACAGAAGTTGGTACTAGGGACTGAGGACTGTGATAGGCCTGACCATGTCTTTATTTGGCAGAATGCGGATTTGGGGACTTTGCTTGTGGAAAGCAGTAAAATGCTTTAAGTGGGGATTAGTGTGCCATCCTAGCAGGAATATGGGAAGACTTTGTTGCTGAGGGCGATTTGAATTGTTGAAGTCTGGCTCTAGAGGTTTCAAGGGAGAAGAATTTTAATATGTTTCAAAGAAACTGTTTTTGTGCTATTTTGGTGAACTGCTTTTTGGTGGCTGCTTTTTGCCTTTGTCTACCTAAAGCTAAGGTAAAAAGATTTATATTAATTGCATTGACAAAAGAAGCCTCAGAAATGCCCAGCATAGACTTTGCTCTCTGATTAAGTCTAATGAACATTTTGAAGAAGCATAGCAAGCTTAGAAAGGAGAAATACAAAATATATGGTTTAAATATTAAAGGGACACCAAATGGAGCTGAATCCTATGTTCTAGGAGACAGCAGATTAAGGGAGTAAGATTGAGGCAATTTCCTACCCAGCTAAGTTAAGATCTAGACATGGTGGTACACACCTTTAATCTCAGGAAATAAATCCAAATAGAACTCTGAGTTCAAGGCCAGCCTGGGACAGAGCAAGTCCTATATGAAGAAAAGCTTAAATCCAGGTGTAGTGGTAGACATTTCTAATCCCAGCATTGATAAAGTTGAACTGGGCGGGGTGTATGTTCCAGCCCCAAAAGCAGTAGAACATGGCAACTTCAGCCATGTGGCTCTGGGTTTAGAGTGAAAAATAGAAGGGACTACTGGGACAATTGATACTGGTTAGCTGGAGCTAAGAAATTAGTGGTTAAGAAGAGACCAGCATCACTGAGGTGAAATCTTCTGGGAAATGTTTTCTGAGAGAAGAAAGAAGTTTTGTTCCAGAGATAGCCAAAGTTGTACCTCGTGCTGCAGCTGTACTTGGTAATGTGTAAGAGTCACCCAGGTGGTACTGGGTTTGAAGGCATGAAGGAATCATGAAGAGCCACTGAGGCTTGGCACTGTGAGAAGCCATGGAAGGTGCAGCCTCAGTTGCAGTTGAAGGCCCAGGACCGAAGGTGCCATGCAAAGGATTTGAGGCTTGGCACCATGAAGAGAGCCTATGAGAGGCTATTGGTAAAGCCTAGTTGCAGCAGAAGTCCCCAGAATATTGGATATGCCAGTACCATGGAATAATCATCAAGAACAGCAGCAGCAGTGGAGTGGATCAACCTGAGATTAGAGTGGTACAGATGACAGACCTGGAGAAATGACACCAACACTTTGGAGGAGCCCAGAAGATCATGTGTGGATCCCAGACATTGAACCAGAAGCTATAATGCTGAAGTTGCATTGGAGACCCCAAGGTTTTTGAGATGCCAGAGCCATAGGATATCTGCTGAGGAAAGCTGCTAACAGGGAGTGGAACCAGCCCAGGAAAAGAAGTTTGTTGTAGTCAACAAAGATGAAAAGGGAGTTGGAGATCTGAAGACTGCTTTGACATCAGACATGGAGATGCAGAATTCCAAGTTTGCTCAGATGGTTTCCTATCTTAACTCAGGGTTTACAGTGATTAATTGGAGCTCAGAAGAGACGTTTGACATTGCTTGACGTTGTTGATACTGCCATAGACTATGGAGGACTTTGGAAGTCTGACTAAATATACTTTTTAAATTATGCTATGGCTATATATGGCCCCCATAGACTTATGTGTTTGAACAAGCCTATGGGGGCCAGGGAGTGGAATGTGATGGTTTTTAAATGTTAGGCCCAGGGAATGGCACTGTTGGAGTAGGTGTGGCCTTGTAGGTAAGGGCTTTAATACCTTTGTCCTAGCTGCCTGGAAGCCAGTATTCTGCTAGCAGCCTTCAGATGAAGATGTAGAACTCTCAGCTCCTTCTGCCTCATGTGTGCCTGGATGCTGCCATGTTTTCACCTTGATGATAATGGACTGAACCTCTGAACCTGTAAGCCAGCCCCAAATAAATGTTGTCCTTATAAGATTTACCTTGGTGATGGTGTCTGTTCATAGCAGTAAAACCCTAACTAAGACATAAATTAAGTTTTAACCTTCTGTGTATAGTTATCCAGTTAAACAGCATCATTTGTTGAAGAAACCATCTTTTGTCCACTTGGGTATTGTTGGCCTGTTTATCTGAAATGAGGTAGCTCAAGGAGTGTGTGTTTTTATGTTGGTTCATAATTCTATTCCATTGATCAATGGTTCTGTTTTTAAGCCAGTACCATGATATTCTCATTATTTGGGATATAAGATGGTAATAACTCTAGCAGTGGTTTTATTGTTCAGGATTTTTCTTTATTATTAGTTTGGGTCTTTTATGTTTCTATATAAAATTTAAGGTTATTTCAATTTCTGCGAACAACATTTCCAGATTTATGATCCTAATTATAATATGTAAATAAGTATATGGTTCATAAATTAATACATAGCTGTTATTTATTCATGCTAAATCAATTAATTTTTGTAAGAATTGTATTAGTTAATTCAGTCATCATTTTATAAAAAAAAAGAACATAGAGATGTTAATTTTTTTAAACACACATAGTTGGTTATTTACAAAAACAGGAATAATACTTGGGCTTGTTTTAGGTATTGATTTATATTTTTGATCATTATATTATACTAACCCCATCTAAAGACATGACTATACTTTAATTTTGATCTACCCCCTTCCCCATTGCATACTCTACAGATAAACTACTACTGGCAACAGTAATTTTTTTCTTCTTCTTCACCTTTTTGGTTAAATATTGTTAAATAATATTAGTCATGGATGAGTAACTATTTGAAAAGAGAGTCACACATAAAACAAAGATCTAAGAAATGATATAGACTTTCTCAGTGGTATAAAAAATATGAAAAGAAAATATAAAGAAGGGTAAAGCTATATTGAAAAAGGCATTAGAAAATAAAACCTTGTTCTGATGGAAAATAAAAGAACTAATATCTAAAGATGAGTCAGTAATACACAATGAGAATAAGAATGTTCTAGATTGAGTAAACCTCAGCAGGTAAGACATGTTCGTTTGGAGTGATCTAGATGTGTGGGTTCATCAAAGAGATTTACAAGTCAGACATAGTGCTAGAGAATGATGGGGAAATGGATAGGGTGGTCAAAGTACACTGAAAGCATACCTGGGTTCCTATTTGCACAAGTACTTTTCTATAACAGGCCCCAGATCCCAACCATCTCACGGCCACTACACAATTGAGAGAGACTTTAATAAAGTGTTTCCCTTTCCTTTTCTTAGAACATTTATTGTAGAAGATGTACAAATACAAATATAGAATATGTACAAACATCTTTTAGTCCTTTTGAGGTACAAATCTCCAAAGCTTCTTGGTAGTTTTGCAAACATGGAATACCTATTTCCACAACTTGGCCTTGTAATCTTACTGAAGTATAAATCATTGAGGAGGATCTTCCATTCTTTGTGGGTTGGAAAGGGCCTTACTTTAGCTGATGGTTCTACTTAAGTCTGAAAATTCTCAATCAATAAGCTAGTATAAAATCTATAATGTTTAAAATAATAGCAATTATTAAGAGCACACTGTTAACATTCCATAATTTTATCAGCTCTCATAAATGTTCTAAACACTCAAAACCCATCCTGGTCCAATTATCACCCTGAGTTTCAATAGACTTGGGCCTCTTTCTTTACTGGATTAATCTTTTACTGAGTCCTCAGTGTTGACATTGAACTTTTCTCAATGCAGTCATAGGTCCAAGAGACTCTTTTATTTAAAATTTGTTGATTTACTTTGATATTCTAGGCATAAGTCTAGAAACCCAAACAAGATGCACACATCACAAGTAGTTAGCATGGAAGAACACAGTGAGCATTTTGATAATGATAAGAGCAGTAAAAAAGACAAAATAGGCACGAAGCTGGCCGAAGAGGGACAATAAAATGAAATAGTCATTTAGAGCACTCACTAAAGCTGTGGAAAAGGGATCATTCATGGTGAAGGTCAATATAATACAACCATTAAATACTATGTAGCATCAGTGACAGTAGGGAAGAGTTCTTGTCCAGTGAGCTGGTTTAACAATGGAAAGATATCTATAAAGATGTAGTTACATAAACAAAATGTAAGGAATTGAGATGGAATGAATATGGTTGCTGATTTAAACATAACCTTAACGGAGGGGCAAAACTGAGGTCAAATTTGGGGACAAAGCTATCATGAGTGATGAATTGTAATGTTCTTTGGCATACATAGGATTTGTTCTGTCAATTTAGACACAAGGATCTAATAAATATATGAATCTAAAGTTCAGAGCATGAGCTCAACCTAAAATTGTTACTTTACTTTTATCTTGTAAACATGATACAGTGGTAGATACATGAGAAATATTTTAAAAGAATAAAAGAGTCCTATGGTCAAGGGTTCTAGAATTTTGAATTTCAGTGGTTTGCACAGATGGTAAATGCTTTTCAAACTAAATATAAAGAATGGACGAAGATGAGGAAGTTTATTTGAAAACTTCAATATTTCAGAGGTTGAATCAAGGGCATATTCTGTGAGGTAGTGAATGTCTATACTGATTTCACTAGAAACTTAAAGACACCAAATAACTTCCTTTGAGTTGACATTAGAGGGGTTCTTGAACAATTGAGGGCAGTGAAGCGCTTAGAAGTCACCTTGAAGTGGATTAGGATGGATTTGGGAGAAATATAATGGTGCCAGTGGGTGGGGAACAAAACATTAAAAGGCTGATCATTAAGAAGAAAAAGAAGAAGAGATCAAGGCTAGTAGAAAAAAGGTAGTTTGATTTAAGTAAGATTATCGAAGATTGAACAGATTTAGCCATGTTTAAATGCCAGTGGAGGGAGATTTTAAAACAAAGAGAAGGGTTTAATAAGTCAAAGGATGAACAAGTAATAACCCAAAGAGCCTTTGCCTAACTGCGTTGTCTCCAAACCCACTTCACTGGCAATCACTCTTCTACATTCTGCTTTTCAGAGCTTATTCTTTCAATTTCACGTTTAAGTGATATCTTGCATCATTTGCCTTTCTGTCCCTGGGATATACCACTCAGCATGGCAATTACAATTAGTTATACTCTATACTTGAACTTTATAGGTAAGTCTGAAGTGTTCTTGTCAAGAAAAAAGTGTAAAATGATCTATAGGCTAATTAATTTGATTACGGTAATAATTTTTTATGTATAATATGAAACCATCATGTTACATCATAAAAATGTATCCAGTTTTGTCTGTTATACTTCAAAAAATCTAGAAAAATAACATAATTTTCAGAACTTATTGAATAACCTTGATTTCAAGTTGAATGAAGAAAAACTTAAAATTCAGAATATTTATATGAAACAAAGATAAAACTATGATTAAAAATTTAACACCTGACATATTTAGAGAAAATGAGATGACTTCCCAAAGGTTTTCTTTTTAAATAAGTAGAAAGTTATTAAAAATGTTTTAAATAAGAAGAATTTAAGGTCTTGAAGAAGTCAACAGATGAAATTGTGACATTTTAAAAATTATAAATAAAATGTAAGATCTGTGAGTGAGGACTGAAAATGAAGCTGGCAAACAAACATTTTTATGTGAAACATCAATGTCATGTGTACACTAACCTTGGTAAAAGATGCATCAGTTTGTAGCATAGACTGAACATTTTAGATGGGAACATACAGGAATATTGAAAAAACATCAATGGCTGGGTTTTGTTAATTTCTTATGACTCTTATTAGTTTAATTCAATGAAGCATCTTATGCCAGAAACTTGAAAACGCTATATGAGAGAATTCAGGGAAGGAGGCAGGAAGAAAGGGAAGTAAAGACTTTGTGTTTGAGCCAAACTAATACTGCTTTTAGGAACTTCTGAATACAGTAAAGTGGAAAGACAGGTAGAGGTATACCAAGAAAGATTCTGGAGTAAAGTCTCAGACTAGCTTGGTCATCGATAACATTGTATTATTTAAGAAGAAGGATAAGGCACTCCCAATGGCTGACAACTTTCATCCCAGCATGTGGAGGCAGAGGCAGGTCAGGCTGGTCTTCATCATGAATTCCAGGACAACCAGGGATACATATGAAGAAACATCCATAATTTTTTTTTTTAAAAAGGCAAGCAATAAGATGAATATACCATAAAATAATTGTCTGCAACGAGGCAATTGAGGATTCAACTAATCCAGCATAGAAAAACTACAGTTAAGCATGGCCATATAAAAGACTGAGTTAGTGCAGGCAAAAGTGATTTGTGATGTCCTGTTCCTTTCCTCAACAGTGATAAAATAAGGCTACTGGTTAAGGAAAAAGTGACTACTGAAGACAGATAGAAATATGTTACATGATTTTTATAGCAGAATTTTCATTCCTTAAGTAGATAGTAACTTCTTGAACAAAATGAAAATCATTCCTAAGTATCTGTATAGTACATAATTCATTAGACGGAGAAAGCAAGCAAGTCAGTTCAACTCCTATCTAATAAATATGGAAAGTAAACAATTAACAAGAAAAAACCAAACACAAAAAATAAAGCAATTCAAGGGAAAATTATTTGTAATTATTTTATGTATATTTGTGTTTTGTCTGCATGTTTGTAAGTGTATATGCTTGCTTGCCTTGTATCCAGAGATCAGAAGAGGGTGTCTGATCCCCTGAAACTGGAGTTACAGAGTTTTCTTAGCCAACTTATGGGTGCTAGGAAAAAATGTGTTTCCATCATAGAGCAGACAGTGCTCTTAACTGCTGAGCCATCACTCCAGTTGTGGGAAAAGTTTTAAGTTGTGTAAATAAAATAATCTTATTTTATCCTCCTGTTTATCTTATCTCCCACTGTGATTATTAGAATAGATTATGATGTTATCTACCCTCTTCTCAGATCTTCGAACACTAATGGCAGATCTGTACTTAAAATGGTTTTGGGGTCTGATGCTTAGTAGTGTTTATTTTAAAAATGCTGAGGCATGTAAGCTGATTTGACTTTTTCTAGATCAACAAAAACGCGTGAAGAATGTTCAGAAGGGATTGTCCGCTTATAAAAGCATTTCAGGGATTATGAAACATTAAGGCAAATAGAAAAGGAAGATTATTGGCAAGAATGAATACTGAAAGAACAAGAAATGCAACACTTGTTAAATCAAGTCATCAAAATATATTTTGTTTAAATAGAACACACAAGATAAAAATTAAGATATTTTTAAATACATACCTTATGATTTACAATGTAAAGATATACTTGTTTCATTTAAAATAGTATTTGCTATTGAAAACAATTTGGTTCTTAAATCTCAAAAAACTGAGGAATATATGATGATTTTCTTGAATATTTTAAACAGAATTTATATATTAACAAAAACATTCACATAAAAATAATGCTTTGAACTTTATTTCTATTTCTAAAAAATACTCTGAAAACCTAGTGAGAAATGATTAATTTTGTGATTGCATAGGCATTTGTTTTGTTATGCTGGAAGCAATATATTTAAAAATAATTTTTTTTTTCAGGACAGGGTTTCTCTTTTTCTTTTTGTAGTCATAGTTGTGGCTGTCCTGTAACTCACCCTGTAGATGAGGCTGGTCTTGACCTCACAGAGATTCATCTACCTCTGACAGCCAAGTGCTGGAATTAAAGGTTCACACTACTACTGTCATTTTTATTTTTTGTGTATTATGGGAATTTGTTTTTTGGCTTTACTTATTTATTTGCCTATGTTTACATAAGCATACCACATGTTGGTAGTTGCCATGGAAATCATTAGGCAGTTTTGGGAAAGCCCTGGAACTGGTGTTTCAGATGTGGTGAGGCACCACTTGAGTTCTGGGAACTGAACCTGGGATCTTTGTGAGAACAGTAAGTGCTCTTAACTTCTGAGCCATGTTTTCAAACCCATTAACTTTATATTTCCTTTTAATTGATGTTTTCAGCTTAAAAATATCTTTGCTTTAAATGTATTTTTGAACTTGTCATGTTATTTTGTTTACTGTCAAACATTTATAAATTAAAAGTTAAAGAATATCTTCTGCTCAAGGTTCCAACCTTACAACCCTCTCACACTGTTAAGAAATGACAAGACAATGCTCATGTCAATATTTAACAGTAAGATTTAGAATTAGCCTTTAGGTTCTCTAGGAAAAAAATCTGCCTCCATGAATTAAATTTAAATGCTATTACAATTCAGTCTGTTTTCAATGCTATATGCACAATGTATAGCTAGAAAGAACACTCAGGGCTATTTTAATGGTTTGTTTCTTATAATGTTAGAAATGTTAGACTTCATCAGAATAGCAAAGATCAATAGAACAGGTTACATCTTTGTGGTAGCACAATGGTGTATAAAAAGTTTGAAATGGTTCAGATTTCTTTCTTTTTCTATGGTATTATTATACTAAGATTTCAAAGGTTCAGAATTTTAACATTGATCAATGGAGTCCTGATGAGCTTTTTCTACAATATAGATTTCAGTATATATTATAAATAATGGTAAAACTAATATATCTAATATTCTTTCATAAGTTTCATGGACTAAAAAACATCATAAGACATGGTCTTACCTCTCATAAATCAAATGGACTCCATATAAGTACAGCCTAAGTTTCTCCACCTGTTTATTACTGAGAATAACATCTTTCTCTCTCTCCCCCATGGTCTTGAGACTCCACTTATCCTCCAGTTACAGGGATTATGAGACTGAAAGTTCCAAATATAATAATTTTCCTTATGTTCATAAACTTTAACTGACCTTTTGCTAGTCTATATCTGACTCAATATATTTCCACTTGGCTGACAGACACCATCTAGATATCAGCTGCAGACTATATGGCTGTAAGCTTTTGACTCTTTTTGAAAGCTGTTGTAAACCCATCCAGCCTATGTGATTTGCTCCCTGTCTCTTCCTCTGGATCAACCAACTAACAGATGCTTTTAATGAATGTCCCATTGCCTAGCCTTTGACAAGCCTTTCAGCTTTCCTGGGCCCTGACAATGATGGACTAGTTTCAGCTGGAAGTATATACAGAAGAGATTACATTTCCCCTTGTTCCTGCAATAAGCTGAAATGCTAAATCAAGAGAATTTTGTATAAGAGACAAAGTGGCTACTTATAATGCCAATTGGCATACCAGGAAAGCTACCTGCTAAAACTAAATAGACTCAGATCTGTCAATACCTAGATTCATTAGCTTAAAATAGTTCTGCAATATGATAGGGCACTCCAACTGTTCTATATAAAACAGAGGAGCTATTGTATAACCTTAAAGAAGCTTGTTGTTGCTATACAAACTAGTAAGGAAACATTAGAGATAATCTAACTATACTCAAAGAAACATTACAGAACAGGGGAAGTAAATGGCTGGTGCCCATTCTCATTACCAGGCTTCTTCTGGTATGTCAATCATTGCAGGGCCTTTGACCCTTCTGTTTCTGCTAATTACTACTGACCCTTGCATCCTTAAATCCTTAACTAGAAAGATAAATCCCCATTTGGGTTCCATTAAACTGATGCGTCTCTTCTTTCAGTTTTCTTTCCCTGGATAGTTTTATTTATCATAATATTTGTGCACTGTGTATTTGAATGTATTACCAACCCTATGACCTGCCAGATATTTAGTGCCACAATTCTTCTTCCCAATCTCAACCACAGCCAGTGAGTGCTCCCTTACAAAAGATTTGAAAAAATTACACAGGCTGAGGAGGGAACCTGACACTAAAATTGAAGTTACATTGTTCTCCTTTCTGTTTCCTAAACTTAATGTATCCTGGAAACTCTAGTTTTCAAGCTATGCTAGACATGTAACCTCATAATGCATAACCACACCTTTGCCTTGCTAAACTCCTGACTATCTGTGATGACCCGCCTTCTATACACAATGTAGTCTTGTTCTTATGTACCATTTCAGCAGCCTTGAGCTCAGGTCCCCCCCACTCTTCTGTCCAGATTCTAACAGCCAATTATCACAACAGCCACCCTCACTCAACCTTAACACTTATCCCATAAAAGCGACCTCAAAATCCAGGGAGGACCTGCTCTCTGAAACCACTACTTAACAAGAGTCAGTTGTCTAGCCAGTCACTTATGTACTAAATGCAGCTTGCTTTAATCAGATAGTCATGGTAATGCCTAAAAAGTTGATCAGGTATTAAAATACCTGCAGCATCTTGAAACAAATTTTGAAAACCATTTTTCTCTGAAACAAATTTAGTTTTGTTTAAAAATCAAGAAAGAATTTACAAATCAGTATTGGTTACTTTCCATAATTAAGTAAATTTGGGAGTATCCATCCCGATAATTACTCCATTAAAACAACTTTCATATTGTAAATTTTCTTTCTGGTGTAAAATGTTTGTGAGCAGCACCTTTTATTTAATGCTTAGAAAGTTCATGTAACAATTCCAAAGGTTTGGTTTGAGAAAAGCTCATAGTGTGGGGAAAGACTGTGTGGCTAAAATTAGCATTTTAATTTTTTATTACAGTAAATAAATTACCAACAACAGTGGAACATATGTGCTAGGTAGGAACAGCTGAGCCCTATCTGGACCCATCTGACCTTGGTCACTAGGAAATTAGAGTTAATTCAGGGGAACAGGACTGACACCATATGTGGTTCATACCAAAGGTAGATCTGATGCTATTGAAGCAATCTGACTGGCTTGGCTGTGAGCAAAACTGTCAGTCTGTGGAATAACTGTGCCACCTTTATCCCAAAGCATCTGCATTTTTTTAAACAAATTATTTGAAAGGAAGGACTCAGGAGCACAGAGGATGACTTTATGCTACACTAAGTTAATAGAAGAGAGAAAGCAGTATTTCTGACATAAAGATAGACAGCAAGTTAAAAACCTCCTGAAAGTAGGAGGCTATGTTTAGGTATCCGAAACAGTATTAGAAAGCTACTTTTATCCCTCATTTTGTCCTTCATAGAGTTTTCTGGTCATTGAATTTTGTTCTTAAATTCAGTGTCTACCTTTCCTGCAATTGTCTCATTCACACCGTACCTTATTGCCATGTAGAGAGATAGGAATCGAGTTAAAAAAATCTGATCACACTGTGTCTCTTTAAAGGCTTGCATAAGACACAATTACCCAGCCATGCCAAATGAAAATAGAGAAACTTTGTAAGCAATAATGAGAATATTCATCTAAAGTGTGCTTGACAAACCATAAAGATTTCTAGAGAATTCAAAATGTCTTAGTGCATGAATTATGTACTTAAAAATAAAAATAATTTTCTCATATGCACCATGCACTCTTGTGCTTATAACTCAGAATCTTGCAGGAAAACATGGACTACCTGCCAATTATTTGCTGTGCAAGATTAGCAAATGCACCTGGAGTGGCATTTTTGCTGTAAGAGTGAGTGCATTTGTAGCTGTCCTGGTCTGGAATGCCTTCTGTTCCAAGTGAGGAGATCCAGAGGGGGCAAGTGTATTGCCTTCCATAGTTCTCTTGCTTGCACACTCTTCCCTTGTTTATTCTAGAATGTGCTGGGCATCCATATAATGGACCATGCACATAAGAGATTAAATAAACAAACACAAAAACAAAAGCAAAGCATAGGACCTGTCCTGGAATGGTTTAAAAGAACCCACAATGTATGATGAGTAGACTAAGAATCTTAACAGATCTTGTAACTTCAGGACAAATGATAAATGAGATGTGACCTAACCTGAAAAAGTTTGGTGTGAGAATGTCAGAAGAAAGAGTTTCTGCCCTCTATAATCAGTCACAGCATGGTCAAATGTCTTCTCTCTGCAACCAAAGTGCTAACTTATAACGGGGAATTAGAAGACAGACAGACAGACAGACAGAAAGAAAGAAAAGAAAGACAGACAAAGACAAAAAACACCTGCATATTTGAAAGTCTCAAATGAGTTATGATTTAATCATCTACCTTCGCTTTGTCTAAGGTTTCTGATCTTCCTTGAGTTTATGGCAATCTCAGCATACCATGTCAAGGATGGCATTTAGACATACCGTATCTCATTTATACCTATATTTTCTTCTTGGTCATGAATTAATAATTGTTTAACTGGATCTCTGGGGAAAGGATGCTTGCTATGACAGTAGTGTTGTGTTTGCACACTGTATTTCTATTTTATAGGTTTTGGTGGCTTTATTCACCCTACTACTGATTTTTGAGCTGTAAGACCAATGTGATCGATGTTATAAAGCTCTTCACAGTCAATACAAATCATCTATAGTATGTCCTGCTGCTGCTTCATGTGTGCTATGAGCCTCTTCTCAGGTGCCCCATGGATACCTCTAATAAACTTGCTAGTGGCTCTGCCACACACATCCATGATCACACAATACACTTTTCTACACAATAGCTCACTTAGAAAACCATTTCACATAAACTCTTCTATTCCATGCTTACTTACTACATATCTTTGCTGTTAATATTTTTGCAACAAGCTCATTAACAATTATTAGCTGTTGATTTTAATTTACAATTTGTTCACGTGAACTTCCATAATACTGCTTCTCAGTGTGGTGACAATATCCTTCCTTCTTTCAAATCTCTTTTTACCTGTAAGCTAACACTAACTCTCAGTGAATAGAACTGCAATTTCCTCACAGCAGCTTGAGAGTCACCTCACTCTCTGTGTGAGAAGTTGAAACCCACTTTCAATTTTGCCCAGGAACCTGAGTACTTCTCTCAACTTATTCTGTTCTATTTCAAATTGTCTTTTTCTAAAATTCCAAATCTTCTATGAACTCATTCACTCTTGGTCTCTTCTATACACATAAATTTTAAACTTTCAAAGACCCAAAATCCAAGTTCTTCATACATCAAAAATCTTTTCATATCAAAACACCTTCACCTTTTGTGTAACCTTCCTACAGCAAGCCCTTCAAGCTTGCCTTTGTATTCCATCACATCCCTGCAGCCATAAAGAACTCTTATACAACTAGTTTTCTATTTTCACTTCCCTTCAACTGACATCTCAGACACATGCTTTATGTAGTGCCTTGTCTTCAGGTTCTTTTGTCTGGTTACTGTATATTCCCATGCCCTTGCCATAGTCCCAATCGCCCCTTTCATAATGAAATCAGAATTGTGTTCACTATTGCATTTCTATTTTCCTAGTCATATGCAGTCTCCATATGTCTTCCAATCCATGACTTATAAAAATCAAACTGAGTAAACCTATCAAGGATCTCAATACTTTTTTAAAATATATAATTTCAAACTTAATTTATTTGCAATGATTCAGCATAAAATGCCTGGCCTACTCCATAATCCTAGAGGAAACCCAAATGACAGCTCTCATTCTACCATGGTCTCTTTCAAGATACTCTTGGTACTTGGCTGGCACAGTTACTACAAAACTCAAATATGATCATATCAATGTACATCTTATCAGTTTGCTTAATTTATAAGCCTCCACATTATTAATATAAGATGAAAGAAATAGTGATTGATTTCAAAGTTCCAGCAGGTGTATCTAGGTATAAAGCTTTTCCTTGCTATTTTTATTCTTTCCAAAAGAATGTGCTTTTCTATTCTTTTCATACAGGTATACTGTGTGCCCAATTGAGTACAAATGATGAAGTCAAGAACATTAATGAAATCTCATGATAAGACAATTATGAAAATCCTTACACACATTTTAGTCATCATTATAGTTTTTAATTACATGTTAGTGATATCTAGTATTGATTATCAAATTACAAAATTTAGAATCATCTCAAAGCGACTGGATTCTGGGATGTCTGTAGGATTATTATTTTTGTAGCTTTAATTGGAGTGGGAAAATATGCCCGTTGTAAGTGGTATGATTTTATGTATGTATCCTGGTCTGTATAATTTGACAAAGGGGGTTGAGCAACAAGCCCATGTTCACTGGTTTCTAATCTTGACTATGAATGCCATCTGATCACGGCTGCTGCTTCTGTGGTATTAACCTGGAACTGTGACCTAAAATTAACCCCTTGTCTCATTAGTTACTTATATTTTATGATAGTAACAAGAGAAACAAATAAATGTTTATTTCCAGTTTACATAGGAATCGCTTGGGTGGGGTAACCAGGAAGTGGGATATCATTTGAGATGTAAACGAATGGAATGACTAATTTTTTAAAAAAATGCTTATTGTCTCAGTCAGTGATTATCTGGTTTATGTAGCTTTAAAAGTTTTGGTAATTATCAATAATTCTAAATAAAAGAAAATTTGGATTGGGTGTAGTAACTTAGTTGACCTGGAATTGATCCTTAGAGCCTATGTAAAAAGAAAGTGCTGTGACATATATCTGTAATTCAGCCCTGGTAGGCAGAGATATGAGAACCACTGAGGCTTCCTGATCAGCCTGTGTAGATAATTGGTTAGGTCCAGAAAAATAAAAAACTGTATCAAAGGAAGTATACAGTGATACTGGGGAGGACAACAAAGACTGTTCTTTAGAGTTTACCTGAATGCATGCACACCGAAACAGACACACATACAGTTATTCAACAATAATTTAATCTTAAAAGATGGTAAAAAGAATTGAGGTGTGTGTGTGTGATGTGAAAGTTTATTCAAACCCACTTATATTCCTGACCAAATATAAATCATCCAAACAGTTTAGAAAGAGTGCTCATGATATTATCTATGCCTTATTGCCAAGATCTACTGGGATATTCTAAAAATTTAGGATGGTTTATTAAAATACAAAGTACAATAAAACACCAAGTTAACAAATAAGTCAGACTTTAAGTATGTAGTTACAAAATTAGGCTTCTGTTATGGATGAGGAAAATCTACTTACCTGATAAATTTATTTTCCCCTAATTAATTTAACAAAATTACATAAAACTTCCTATCATTGTTTATGGAATTAAATATGAAATGTTAGTTAGTTAACTACACTTTCCTGGTTTGTCAAGTTATAAGAAAAGACTCACTCTAGAAAATAAAATTTAATAACTAGTTTGTGTCAGGACTGGCACTGCAAATTAACATTAAAAACAATAAAATAATTTGAGTTAATATCTATTACTATACTTATAATTATCATCAATATTTTGATATGTTTACATCCAGAAAATTCATCTTGATGTGTATTAGCATCTGCTTGGACATATTGTACTGAAAATAAATAAGGGAAATATATGCAATGATTTAAATTCCAGCTGAATCCTAGTCACTAACCTAATATTTTAAAATTCAAAATTCATTTCAGAATGGAATGAAGTTTCAAGGACACTTTAAAGAAATTACAACCATAATTTAAACTTCATAATACATAGATAGGAGTGCTGAGCTGTGAGTAAAAATGCATGAGAATTAGATATGGATGAATTTCTTTAAATAAAAGAGATATCAACTAAAAATATAGTGCAAAATAAAAATTAAGCTCACTTAGGAGTTTTAATAAAAATGTCAGTCTCTGAGGAAAATAGCAGTTAAATGCTAGCATATCCTGTTTACTACTGTTAATGGATATTAACAAGTTATTATAAACACATAATTATCAAATTCATATTGAAAGCCAATGTGTAACATTTGGGAGAATTGTACTAAATATATAAATATCATCTAAAATAAAACTGAAGTCTAGCAAACACATTGAGATAAGACTTTTCTGCATATGTTTATATACTTATTCTTCATGTATAGGAATACTTTTCCTTTAATACAAGAAAGAAGCCAGTTATTTGCATCATAGGCTAGAATATTCTCCAAACAATTTAATATTATTTTAATCATTACAGCATCAGAGGCGGCCTCTTAAACATCTTTCTCTGTGGGACATGCTGATTCTTAGTGAGAAATCTACAATATTTGTACTCTAGCGCTTTTAAACCACTGTGATTTTCCTTACAATAAATAAATTTATATATCAGACAACTTATTTTCTATAAATATGAAGTAAATATCACTTTAAATTTTTTGATATTCATATGGGTAATATGGAATAAAATTATATATTTCAATTGCATATCTAAGAAATTACAGATATAAAACACTAAGTAAATTGTGAAAGTCAACCATGAAGACATTACACAGTAAGGAATCTAGTAGTTATTGACATTTGGACTACAAGAGCACTTAAAAGTGTGAAGAAGTAGATTAAGATAGGATGTTTTCAGGAGTAGAAGAAAACTGTGCTCTGATTTTGTGAGTACTAACAAATCTTTCTTTGTTGAAATGGGTTGTGTGTAGGTTGGATTTCTTATCAATGTGATGAACATCATGACCAAAAATAGCTCGGGAAGGAAAGGACTTATTTAGCTTACATGTCCAGCATTAAGGGAAGTGAAAAGGAACTTAAGCAAGGAAGCAACCTGAATGCAGAAAATGAATCAGAGGTCAAAGAGGACAATGGCTTCTGGCTTGCTCCTATGGCTTGCACTGCCTGTTTTCTGATTATCTTATACAACTGGTACAAGACTACAAGGCCCAAGGATGTCATTGGACACAGTGAGCTAGGCCTTTCCATATTAAGAAAAAAGCCAGGGACTAAACCACCTACCAACCAAAGAGTACACTTGGAGGGACCCATGGCTCTAGCTGCATACATAGCAGAGGATGGCCTTATCTGGCATCAATGGGAGGAGAGGCCCTTGGTCCTCTGAAGGCTGGATGCCCCAGTGTAGGGGAATGCCAGAGTGGTGAGGTGGGATGGGGTTGGTGGGTGGGGCAGCACCTTCATAGTGAAGCAGAAGGAGGGAGATGGCATAGGAATTTTACAGAAGGGAAACTGGGAAAGGGGATGTCTTAGTCAGGGTTTCTATTCCTGCACAAACATCATGACCAAGATGCAAGTTGGGGAGGAAAGGGTTTATTGAGCTTACATTTCCATGCTGCTTTTCATCACAAAAGGAAGTCAGGACTGGGACTCACGCAGGTCAGGAAGCAGGAGCTGATGCAGAGGCCATAGAGGGATGTTCCTTACTGGCTTGCTTCTCCTGGCTTGCTCAGCCTGCTTTCTTATAGAACCCAAGACTACCAGCCCACAGATGGTACCACTCACAAGGGGCCCTCCCCCCTTGATCACTAATTGAGAAAATGCCTTACCGCTGAATCTCATGGAAGCATTTTCTCAACTGAAACTCCTTTCTCTGTGATAATTTCAGCTTGTGTCAAGTTGACACACAAAACTAGCCAGTACAATTGACCCGTTGTCAACTTGACACACATACACATCACCAATAAGCCTCTACCCTTACTTCCTTATTCATCCCCAAGATCTAAATAACTTTAAAAGTCCACAATCCTTGCAAATTCTCACATATTAACATTTCAGACCCTTTTAAATACCCAATCACTTAAAATTCAAAGTTTTTTAAAAATTCAAAGTCTTTTAACTGTCAGCTCCATTAAAATACCTTTTTTCTTCAAGAGGGAAAAATGTCAGGCCACAATCACAGTCACAATCAAAAGCAAAATCAAACTCCAACCATCCGATATCTGGGATCTACTCACGATCTTCTGGATTCTTCCAAGGGCTTAAGTCACTTCTCCAGCTCTGCCCTTCGTAGCACACACAGCTACAGATGCCTGTACTCCACTGCTGCTTCTGTTCTTGGTAGTCATCTCATGATACTGGTATCTCTGAAATACTGCTGTCTTTTGCTGCAACTAAGCTTTACCATGGTGCCAAGCCTCACCTCCTTTGCATGACCCCTTCAGTTCTGGGCCATCATCTGCAATTGAGGCTGCACCTTCACCAATGGCCTTCTGAGGCCTCTCACAGTGCCCAGGCCTCAGCTACTCTTCACGACTCCTTCATGCCTTCAAAACCAGTACCACCTGGATGACTCTTACACATGACCAGATCCAGACACCACACAAGGTACAACCAAGGCTATCCCTTGAACACAGCCTCTGTGCTCTCAGAAAACACTTCTCAGAAGATTTCATCCCAATGATGCTGGTCTTTTCTTAATCACCACTAATATCTTAGCTCCAGCTAACCAGCATCAATAGTCCCAGCAATGCAATGGTTTTGCTTTAGTAGTTCTGGAATCTTGTTAATCACAGGTGATCCTTCAGCCTCAGCTAACCAAAACCACAGAACATTCACAGTCAAAATAGCAATGGCCCTGATACGAGTCTTTAATCTTCCCTCTGAAATTTCACAAACCAGGCCTCCATCTTCTGCACTGTTGTCAGCATTATCTTCCAAGCTCCTACACAACATCCCAGAAAGCTCTTAACACCGAAAGAATCTTCTAGCCCAAAGTTCCAAAGTCCTTCCACAGTCCTCCCCAAAACATGGTCAGGTTGTCACAGGATTACGCCACTAATCTGGTATCAATTTGTCTTAGTCAGGGTTTCTATTCCTGCACAAGCATCATGACCAAGATGCAAGTTGGGGAGGAAAGGTTTATTGAGCTTACACTTCCACACTGCTGTTCATCAGGACTGGGACTCAAGCAGGTCAGGAAGCAGGTGCTGATGCAGAGGCTATAGAGGGATATTCCTTACTGGCTTGCTTCTCCTGGCTTGCTCAGCCTGCTTTCTTATAGAACCCAAGAGTACCAGCCCACAGATGGTACCACTCACAAGGGGCCTTCCCTCCTTGATCACTAATTGAGAAAATGCCTTACCGCTGAATCTCATGGAGGCATTTTCTTCAACTGAAGCTCCTTTCTCTGTGATAACTTCAACTTGTGTCAAGTTGACACACAAAACTAGCCAGTACAGGGGATAACATTTGAAATATAAATAAATGAAATATCCAATTTAAAAAATACCCACAGGTTCATCTATAGGCCAATAAGATGGCTTTGAAGAAAGCATTTATTTATGTTTCTGCTTCCCAAGTGACACTGACCTGTGTCAAGTTGATCAAAAAATAACAATAAACAGCAATAGGTAGATATGGAATATACCTCATACTTTCTGTTTGGGTTGTACTAATTAAAGAAATTAACAAAAATACCTATGAACACATAGAACTGATATACTTCAGTGATGGGAAAGCAAATAGTAAATTTCTGCATATGACAAGAATTGCAATCTTTTTCAGGACTGGTAGAGAAGCAACTGTGTTCTTAGGATACAGTACGTGCATATGGGTAAGAATGTCAATCTTTTGGGGCCATTATGAAAGCAAGTTTTCAAGTGGAGAGGTTACAATGTGAATAGGAAATCTGTCTCAGGATTTTTCCCTGT
This sequence comes from Rhynchomys soricoides, assembly GCA_019843965.1. Classification (NCBI taxonomy): domain Eukaryota; kingdom Metazoa; phylum Chordata; class Mammalia; order Rodentia; family Muridae; genus Rhynchomys; species Rhynchomys soricoides. The sequence continues at coordinate 7,718,030 of JADRCH010000046.1, forward strand.
CCAATTACATTAGGGCAGCAGGAGGCCTGTGAATGGACAGGAAAGAGGGAGGTGGAACTGAGAGCTGCAGAGACAGAGAGTGTCTCAGGGGAGAGAAGAGAAAGGAAGATGACAGCGGTCTTGAACTAGCATGGCTTTAGCCAGTCACTGCAAGTTGTGATATTATAAGGTTAGAATAATTGGGATAAAGCTTTCATCATTATCAATTGGTTCTGAAATCATTGTATTGGTATCTTGTAAACTGAGACTTTATTGATACATAAATCTGATTGGTTAATTATAAGGTTCAAGAGTTTTAATTTACTTGGTTACTGGAATGTGGGACCCCTGATCAAGGAGAGGGAACCACCACTCAGCCAGAATCTAGGGTCAAGGGGGCTGGGGATCTAGCTGGAGAGAGTAGCTGGCAGCAGGAGTGTGGGAATGCATTCAGGTCCACGGGGGAACCAGCAGGAGCGCAGAGAGTTGGAGGGTTCATTTTTTAATATTTCTCACAACAGAAAACTATTTTCTAGTTAGCATAGATTGACCACCTGTTTTTGCAGGTGTCAAAGCAACATCATTAGATGCTTTTGTTGATTGCAAGAAAGCTGCAGTTGTCTAAGAGTTCTCCCTCTGCTGATATTGTGAATGCTCAGCATCAAAAATATGTCAAGAAGGTATTAAAGCCATATGGTAAAGATAGCAGTTTGACTGATCTGTCCCTAAATTTCAGCTGATATATATATGTTCAAATACTACTAATGAAATATCCACTTAGATGGAGTCAAAGAAAATGTTTTCACTATATAAAAGCTGTTGTATAGGCAGCAGAGGGCATGGTACAAAATTATTTATTCACATCCTTCAAAAGCAAAGAGCCCTTGAAAGTTTATTTCAAACAAAAATACAATTAAAGTATCTCATAAAACACTATGGATATTTATGTACTTTAGAAACATAATTTGTATCATCCATAAAATAGTTATTTGGTAATGTTCTTTGAAGATACTTTGAAAAACTCAGCTTCTGTCTACAATTAAGAAACTTACAAGTCTTCATTCTTTTCTAATAAATAAAGTGAGGAAGAAACTGAAAATCAACTAACAAGATAGTTCACAGGGAACACAACAACCCATACATTTTTAGAGAAAAACAGGTATATGCAGGGAATCTCAACTTACTGAAGCTGAAACTCCTGGTGTGAAACCATTATGTGAACAAGAACTTAAGTACAAAAAAACTGAAGTAGTATAAATGAATTTAATTGGCAGTGGCTTAGAATAATAGATCTGAGTGTTATAAGTAGTCAGGGACCATCACAAAAGGAAACGACTAAAAACGGGTCATTGACATGCTAAGAAGCGAGGACTTTCCCACACAGATTATAGTTGAACCTTGATTTGGAATCCAGAGCTCACAAAACTATGAATAACACACACCATCAACATCAACACAAATTTGATGAGGAACAATTTTTAATGCTTCTGAGTATCAAGCTCTTAAGGGTTTCCCCAAAGAAACAATTTATCAGAACCTTACTTGACTGGGTTACACAAAATGCCTATCTGTCTGACAGAAAGATACATAATACAAACCCTCTCTAAAACCTCTGATGGTGTATCTTTGAAAATACTTCAGTCTGAGTAGAACTGCTAAAGTACATTTTTAGCAATAGGTTCACTTAAAACTTCTTATTTATGATACTCTGCTATGCCTGCAGTCAGGAGCCTAGTATGACTGTCTCCTGAGAGCTTTCATCCAGCAGCAGAAGGGAGCAGATGTACAGACCCAGAGCCAACCATCAGGTTAAGCTTGATAGTCATATGGAAGTGTTAGAGATAGAAGTGAGCAAGTCACAGACGTCAAGGACACCACAAGAAAACCCACAAAATACCCAAACCTCGAACCATAGGAACTCACAGAGCTGGGCCAGCAACAGTGGAGCATGAAGGAGCTGGACCTAGATCTACTACATATTTGTAGCAAATGTACAGCTTGGTCTGCATGTGGCTCCCCTAACAAGTAGAATAGGGGCTGACTCATTCCACTTGTTTGGATATTGATCCCACCGTCTCTGATCCCACCGTTTGGATCCCTGTCTGCCTACCTAGACTGCCCAGTTGGGCCTCTGTGGGAGAGGATGTTCCTAATCCAGCTGGAACTAGATGTTTCAGGTTTGGGGTAGCATCCAAAGGGGTTCCACTTCTCTGAGGAAAAGGGGAAGACAGATTTGTAAGTGTGGGACTGGATGGAAAGAGGAGGGAGGGGCACTGTTATTGGGATGTAAAGTGAATAAAAACAATAAAGCCATAAAAAAGAATAGTTTTCACGGACTAACTGATGTTAATGGAGAAAAGTAATCAATAGCCCTATCCAACATTTGTAATTATGAACCAATAACAATAACCACTAAGGCTGAATATTCCTAAAGCTGTGCAGTGGCACTTATATCCTAATTACACACATATATACACACACACACACACACACACACACACATATATATGTATGTATATATATACACATATATCCTATAACTATAGCTATCTATATCCATATAGTATAAAAGATATCCATATATATTCTATAATATATCCTAATTTTATATACATCCTAATATACATTTATATTATCCTATATATTCTAATTATATATTATATAATTTATATATATTATATTAAATATATATCCATCCTAATTAGACTCAATACTTAATTATCAGTGGAGAACTCATTCCTGGTAAAACTACTAACTAACTACATGTAACTAGTGAGGCTGTGGATCTTAGAGAAAACCTAGTACTGCTACTTTACTAAGTGCATCATTTGTAACTGGATTCTACATATGTAACCTTATAATCACAAACAAGTATAGCTCTGCACCAGAAGAACTTCTTTTTCAGTCAAAAATTGTCATTAATGAAAGCCACATGTAGTTAAAATACAGAGAACAGCCTAAGCATGGCATTCCCCACCCCAGGTATGTATATGTATATATTGCACCCAAGGTTCAGAAACTTCCTGAAAAGGAGAAGTAAAGGTTGTATAAAACAAAGGATTGGATTGGGCAGTGAAATTGTCTCCTTTAGCTCCCCTTTAGGGAACCCATACCCATGAAATCTCAAAACCACATCTATCTAAATGAGACCTACACAATTCCAACAACAGTTAATGCCTTAACTTATATGAAAGAAATCTCATGGGCTTTACAACTAGTTCAAGAGCTACAGGAAAATTAACTACAGAGAGAAAGAGAGAGAGAGAGAGAGAGAGAGAGAGAGAGAGAGGAGTTACCTAGAGTTACTCATTGCTAATAATTTTAGTGGATTACTACTATTGCCATAGATTTAATGAACAATGCAGATAATATGCAAGGACAGATAGGTGAGAAAAACATGAAAATTCTAATAAATATTTAAGTATATGCCTTATAACTAGGATGAAAGAGTGATTGCAGTGACAAAGTATATGGAGAGCCAAGTTATATGTATGCTAAGCTTGAAAACATGCTACCAGCCATTGTCCAATTTGGAAAAAAAAACATGGAATAATTAGCAGCAATAAAACAACTGAGTTGCTGGAGAATTGTCTGATACTTAATAAGCAATGGCAGCAAGGCAAAAAAGAAAATAAATGCAGAACAAAACAGAAGCAGGACATAATACAAGACATTGAATGCTCCCACAGCTGTACATTATATCTGAGATTAACCTACAAGTGCAGGTCATAGACAGAGCACAAAATAAGATAAAAAGAAAATTAAAAATGCTTTCAAAAACAAGGAGAAAATTTTGACATCGGTCAGAGGACAAAAAACCTATTTTGTCTTTAGAAGAACAGGAATTATATCCTCCTCCTGGCACCCCATGCAACAATACAGTGTTGGGATTCCTTGTTCTTCCTCACCTTCCTAAGGCAATCACTGACTGGCTTTTATAAGGAGATGATAGTCTATACCTAGGCAGAAAAGGTGAGGCAGGATTTCTAGGCTGAGAGTTGGGGCCTCAGAGAATTGAGGTGAGAGGATTCACTAGCATGATATGGAGGAGGTTGGGCATGCAAGAGTGAGAGAGAGGTAAAAGGCCACATGACACACAGGGACTATTATAAACTAGTTAGTTAAGTTAGAGAAAGCTGGGGGTAGTTTTTCTATAGTGATTAAGCTTTTATAAATAATAATACATCTCTGGATCTTATTCAGCAGATCCAAGAATATCTGGCAATACAGCAGAGTGTCTAGAGAGTGGGATGGAGTATTTACAGAGTTGAGAAAGACAAAGAGTAAAGTAAAAATGCCAATCTATAATTTTATGCCCTGTGAACTTATCCTTAATTAGAAATAGACCAAACCAAAGGAAGCATATTGAGAATATAAATGCATTGAGAGCATCGAGCAGGAAGGGAAAGATAACAGCTGTGGAACTCAGACCCACTCAGCAGTAAGAACAGCTAAGAAAGAACACATGAAGGTACAGCAAGGATTCACATGGTTCATGCTCCACATGGACTTGATAACTTCTACAGAAAGGCCGAATTTGAGAATGTAGAGAAAATGGACATATTCAACCCTTTAAATATTTATTATACAGGTACACAAGTAAAACGAACATTCCTCATGTACACAAGTAAAACGAACTTTAGATGAATACACAAAAAGGTTGAGTGCTGTTAAGCCTTTCAAAAAGAACAGAGATTATGCATAGTAGATGTCAGCTGGCAAGTATATATAGATAGTCAAATAGATACTGTGATATAGTATCACTGTTGCCACAACTGAATTAAAAATGTATTGTCAGTCTATAGTGATTGTTACTGAAAAATAATTTGTAGTATCAGGAGGTTAAAATCAGCAAAGCTTCTTTTACTAAAAGATGAATTAATGAAATATGATGGTCAAATACTCAGCAAAGTTTTCTCCAATTATAGTCACTAATAGTTCCTAAAAATCACTATGAATAACATGAGTTTAAAATATTTGTATTGGAATACTGTCTCATATTTTCTATGGATAGCGTTCATTTGTGTGTATGAGTGTGTGTTTTGTGTGTGTGTGTGTGTGTGTGTGTGTGTATGTCTACCCAAAGGATACAGTTATACTTTAAGAAATATATGAGTCCTTGTTGTCTGAGTCTGTGCTCTGATCAAATCTTGGGTGCTGGCTCCCCACCCAGTCCCACAACACCTAGAGGAAGCTCGACTCGCAGGTGCTCTAATACACCCAGGATCAGAGGTGAGGAAGCCACAACATCTGCCCCAACACCCGGAGTAACTGGGACGCCCTGGGATCCAGGGACACAGAAAACCCTCCCCCCACCCCACAGCCAGTGAAAGGGGTTCCTTCCAGTTTGATCCTGCACCTGGAGCAGACCTTAGGCACTGGCTCTGAACCCAGTCCCACAACACCCAGAGGAAGCTTGACTTCCAGATGCTCTACCATAACAAGGATCAGAAAGGGAGCACTACTACCAGGTGCTCTGAAACACACAGGATCACAGAATCACAGGATCACAGAGGACGCTCAACTCCCTGGAGATCAGAAACAACCAGGATCACGGGAGTTCTGACATACTCAAGATCACTGCTGAGGCCACAACATCTTTCCCAACACCTAGTATAACTGGGACTCCCACAGGAAACAGGGAAGCACAAACCACCTGTGTCTGGAGCAAACCCAGGGCTCTGGTTCCTTTATCCACCCTTGCAGCACCCAAAGAAAGCTTGACTCCCAGGAGCTCTGACATACCCAGGATCTCAGGATCACAGGATCACAAAATCACAGGATCACAGAGACAGCTGGACTCTGAGGAGTTCTGACACAACAATGATCACAGGAGGGACAGACTCCAGTCAGATATAGCAATGGCAGGTAGCACTAAAGATAACCAGATGGTGAGAGGCAAGTGCAAGAACATAAGCAACAGAAATCAAGGCTACTTGATATCATCAGAACACAATTCTCCCACCACAGCAAGTTCTGGATACCCCATCACACCAGAAAAGCAAAATTCATATTTAAAATCACTTCTCATGATGATGATAGAGGACTTTAACAAGGACATAAATAAATCTCTTAAAGAAACACAGGAAAACATAGGTAAATGAGGTGGGGGAGGTAGAAGCCCTTAAGAAGGAAACACAAAATTCCCTTAAAGAATTACAGGAAAATACAACCAAACGGGTTAAGGAAGTGAACAAAACCATCCAGGATCCAAAAATGGAAAAAATCACAAAGAGAGCCAACCCTGGAGATAGAAAACCTAGGAAAGAGATCAGGAGTCAAAGATACAAGCATCACCAACAGAATACAAGAGATAGAAGAGAGAATCTCAGGTGCAGAAGATACTACAGAAAACATTGATGCAACAGTCAAAAAAAAAAAAAATGCAAAATGCAAAAAGCTCCTAACCCAAAACATCCAGGAAATCCAGGACACAACAAGAAGACCAAACCTAAGGTTTATAGGTATAAAAGAAAGTGAAGATTCCAACTCAAAGGGCCAGTAAATATCTTCAACAAAATTTTAGAAGAAAATTTCCCTAACCTAAAGAAAGAGATGTGCATGAACATACAAGAAGACTACAGAACTCCAAATAGACTGGACCAGAAATGAAATTCCTCCAGTCGCATAACAATCAAAACACCAAATGCACAAAACAAACAAACAAACAAAAGAATATTAAAAGAAGTAAGGGAAAAAGGTCAAGTAACATATAAAGGCAGACCTATCAGAATTACACCAGACTTCTCACCAGAAACTCTAAAAGCCAGAAGATCCTGGGCAGATGTCATATGGACCCTAAGAAAACACAAATGCCAGCAAAACTCTCAATTACCATAGATGGAGAAATCAAGATATTCCATGGTAAAACCAAATTTACACATTATCTTTCCACAAATCCAGCCCTACAGAGGAAAATAGATGGAAAATTCCAATACAAGGAAGATAACTACACCCTAGAAGAAGCAAGAAAGTAATATTCTTTCAACAAACCCAAAAGAAGATAGCTACATAAACATAATTCCAACTCTAAAACCAAAAATAACAGGAAGCAACAACTTTTACTTAATATCTCTTAAAATCAATGGATTCAATTCTCCAATAAGAAGACATGGACTAACAGACTGGATACATAAACAGTAAGCAACATTTTGCTGCATACAGGAACTGCACCTCAGTGACAAAAACAGACACTACCTCAGAATAACAGGCTGGAAAAAAATCTTCCAAGCAAGTGGTCGCAAGAAACAAGCTGGAGATCAATTCTAATATCAAATCAAATTGACTTTCAACCAAAAGTTATAAAAAAAAACAAAAAACAAAAAACAAAAAAACATAAGGAAGGAACCTTCAAACTCATCAATGAAAAAAATCTACCAAGATGAATTCTCAATTCTGAACATCTATGCTTCAAATGAAAGGAAACCCACATTTATAAAAGAAGCTTTACCAAAGCTCAAAGCACACATTGCACCTCACACAATAATAGTGGGTGACTTCAACACCCCATTCTCATAAATGTATGGATCATGGAAACAGAAATTAGACATGGAAACTAACAGAAGTTATAACCAAATGGATTTAACAGATATCTATAGAATCTTTCATCCTAAAACAAAGAAGTATAACTTTTTCTCAGCACCTCATTGTACCTTCTCCAAAACTGACCATATAGTTGATCACAAAACAGGCCACAACAGATACAAGAAGATTGAGATAATCCCATGCATCCTATTAGATCACCATGGACTAAGGCTGGTCTCAATAACAACAAAAACAATGGAAATCCAACATACACATGGAAGCTGAACAATGATCTACTGCTCTACTCAATGATAACTTGGTCAAGGAAGAAATAAGAAAAGAAATTAAAGACTTTTTAGAATTTAATGAAAATGAGGGCACAACATACCAAAAGTTATGGGACACAATGAAAGCAGTGCTAAGAGAAAAACTGATAGCTCTGAATGCCTCCAAAAAGAAACTGGAGAGAGCCTACTCTAGCACCTTGACAGCATACCTGAAATCTCTAAAACAAAAAGAAGCAAATACACCTAAGAGTAGTAGATGGCAGGAAATAATCAAACTCAGGACTGAAATCAACCAAATAGAAACAAAAAGAACCATAGAAAGTATCCACAAAACCAGGAACTGGTTCTCTGAGAAAATCAACAAGATAGATAAACTCTTAACCAGACTAACCAGAGGACTTAGAGTCAGTATCCAAATTAATAATATCAGAAATAGAAAGGGAGACATAGCAGAAACTGAGGAAATTCAAAAAAATCATCGGTTCCTACTACAAAAGCCTATACTCAACAAAGCTGGAAGATCTGGATGAAATGGACAATTTTCTAGAGAGACACCAGGCACCAAAGTTAAATCAGGATCAGATAAACATCTACACAGTCCCATAACCACTAAAGAAATAGCAGCAGTTATAAAAGTCTACCAATCAAAAAAAGGCCAGGACCAGATGGGTTCAGTGCAGAATTCTGTCAAACCTTCGAAGAAGACCTAATACCAATACTCTTCAAACTATGCCACAAAATAGAAACAGAACAAACCATACCCAATTCATTCTATGAAGCCACAATTATACCTAAACCACACAAAGACCAAACAAAGAAAGAGAACTTCAGACCAGTTTCCATTATGAATATGCAAAAATACTCAATAAAATTCTCTCAAACAGAATCCAAGAACAGTCATCCATCATGATCAAGTAGGTTTCATCCTAGGAATGCAGGGAATCCATCAATATACGGAAATCCATCAAAGTAATCCACTATATAAACAAACTCAAAGAAAAATACCACATAATAATCTCATTACATGCTGAGAAAGCATTTTACAAAATTCAATACCCCTTCATTGTAAAACTCTTGGAAAGATCAGAAATTCAAGGCCCATATCTAACTGTAGTTAAAGGAATATACAACAAACTAGTAGCTAACAACAAGCTAAATGGAGAGAAACTTGAAGCAATCCCACTAAAATCAGGGACTAGACAAGGCTGACCACTCTCTCTACCTATGTATTGTAGTACTTGAAGTCCTAGCCAGAGCAATTAGACAACAAAAGGAGATCAAAGGGATACCAATTGGATAGGAAAGTCAAAATATCACTATTTGCAGATGATATTATAGTATACTTAAGTGACTCCAAAAATTCCACCGGAGAACTGCTACAGCTGATAAACAACTTCAGCAAAGTGGCTGGTTATAAAATTAACCCAAACAAATCAGTAGCCTTCCTCTAGTCAAAGAATAAACAGGCTGAGAAAGAAAGTAGGGAAATGATACCTTTTACTATACTCACAAGTAATATAAAATACCTTGTTGTGACTCTAACCAAGCAAGTGAAAGATCTGTATGAAAAGAACTTCAAGTCTTTGAAGAAAGAAATCAAAGGAGATCTCAGAAGATGGAAAGATCTCCCCTAAAGATCTCCCCTGTTCATGGATTGGCAAGATTAATATAGTTAAAATAGCCATCTTGCTGTAAACAATCTACATATTCAATGCAATGCCCACAAAAATTCCAGCTCAATTCTTCATACAGTTAGAAAGAGCAATTTGCAAATTCATTTGGAATAACAAAAAATCCAGAATAGCAAAAGCTATTCTCAAAAATAAAAGAACTGGGGGAAATCAGCATGCCTGACCTCAAGCTGTATTACAGAGCAATAATGATAAAAACTGTATGGTCCCGGTACAGAGACAGGCAGATTGATCACTGGAATAGAATTGAAGACCCAGAAATGAACCCACACACCTATAGTCACTTGATCTTTGACAAAGTAGCTAAAATCATTCAGTGGAAAAAGAAAGCATTTTCAACAAATGGTTCTGGTTCAACTGGCAGTCAACCTGTAGTAGAGTGCAAATCGATCCAATTTTATCTCCATGTACAAAGCTCAAGTCCAAGTGGATCAAGAACTTCCACATAAAACCAGATACACTGAAACTAATAAAAGAGAAGTAGGGAAGAGCCTTGAACACATGGGCACAGGGGAAAATTTCCTGAACAGAACACCAATGGCTTATGCTCTAAGATAAAAAATAGACAAATAGGACCTCATAAAACTGCAAAGATTCTGTAAAGCAAAGGACACTGTCAATAGGGCAAAACAGCAACCAACAGATTTGGAAAAGATCTTTTCCAACCCTGTAGGGAGCCGCCTGAGCACCCACATTCGCCATTACAAGATGGCGCCTACATTCGGCCGAGGACAAGTTGTAAACAGGCTAGTGCGCATGCACCTGGTAATTTTCCACCTCAGAGTCTCAGCCTCTCTCGTGGCGTCATCTGGCCTGATGTGCGGGAGCCAATGGGGAAGCTCCATGTCCCAGGCAAGCGCTGTGACCTATATAAGGGACGGGCGTTCTATTGTTCAGGGTCTCCACTCGTGGCAAGCTTATGCTCTCCCTCTCAAGATGCATTAAAGCTTTACTGCAGAAGGATCCTATGTGTGCCGCGTCGTTCTTGCTGGCGAGACCGTAGCGCGGGACACAACCCTTTATCTGATAGAGGGCTAATATTCAATATATACAAAGAACTCAAGAAGTTAGACTCCAGAGAAGCAAATAACCCTATTAAAAATGGGGTATAGAGCTAAACGAAGATTTCTCAAATGAGGAATATCTAATGGCGGATTAGCACTTAAAGGAATGTTCAACATCTGGGGGCTGGAGAGATGACTTAGCGGTTAAGAGCACTGACTGCTCTTCCAGAAGTCCTGAGTTCAAATTCCAGCAAACCACATGTTGGCTCACAACTATCTGTAATGGGATCTGATGCCCTTTTCTGATGTGTCTGAAGAGAGCAACAGTGTACTCACACACACAAAATAAATAAAATCTTAAAAAAGAATAGAAATGATCAACATCCTTACTCATCAGGGAAATGGAAATCAAAACAACCCTGAGATTCCACCTCACACCAGTCAGAATGGCTAAGATCAAAAACTCAGGTGACAGGAGATGCTGTCGAGGATGTGGAGAAAGAGGAACACTCCTTCATTGTTGGTGGGATTGCAAGTTGGTACAACCACTCTGGAAATCAGTCTGGTAGTTCCTCAGAAAATTGGACATAGTATTACCTGAGGACCCAGCTATACCACTCCTGGGCATATACACAAAAGATGCTCTAACATGTAACAAGGACACATGCTCTACTATGTTCATAGCAGCCTTATTAATAAAAATCAGAAACTGGAAAGAAACCAGATGTTTTCCAACAGAGGAATGGATACAGAAAATATGGTACATTTACACAATGGAGTACTACTCAGCTATTAAAAACAACGACTTTATGAAATTCTTAGGCATATTGATGGGACTAGTAAATACCATCCCAAGTGAGGTTACCCAGTCACGGAAGAACACACATGGTATGCACTCAATGATACGTGGATAGTAGCCCAAAATCTTGGAATACAGAAAATACAATTCACAAACCACATGAAGCTCAAGAAGAAGGAAGACCAAAGTGTAGATGCTTCAGGCCTTCTAAGAAAGGGGAACAAAATACTCAAGGGAAGAAATAAGGAACAAAGTGTGGAGTAGCAACTGAAGGGAAGGCCACTCAGAGACTGCCTCACCTGGGGATCCATCCTATATACAGTCACCAAACCCAGACACTATTGTGGATGACAAGAAGTGCTTGCTGATAGGAGCCTGATATAGCTGCCTCCTGAGAGGCTCTGCCAGAGCCTTACAAGCACACAGGGTGAAGCTCACAACCAACCATTGAACTGAGCTTCGGGTCCCCAATGGAGGAGTTAAAGAAAGTACCAAAGGAGCTGAAGTGGTTTGCAACCCCATAGGAAGAACAACAATAACAACCAACCAGACCCCCAGAGGTCTCAGGGACTAAACCACCAACCAAAAAGTACACATGGAGGGACCAGTGGTTTCAGCAGCATATGTCGTAGAGAATGGCCTTGTTGGGCATGAATGAGAGAAGCCTTTGGTTCTGTGAACGATCAATGCCTCAGTATAGGGGAAAACCAGAGAGGGAAGGGGCAAGTGGAAGGGTGGGTAGGTAGGTGAACACCCTCAATAGAAGCAGGAGGAGGGGGGATGGGATAGAGGCTTTTTTTGGGGGGGGATCAGGAGAGGGGATAACATTTGAAATGTAAATAAATAAAATTTCCAATAAAACATACAAAAAAAGAGAAGTATATAAGATGCATTTTTAGCATCTCCTTATTGGAAAGGGAACCAGGAACAGCTTTTGTGGTTCAGTGACTCTGCCCAGCAACAAAGCTAATTTTGTTTTTGTGTTCTTGTGTGTGTATTTGTTCATTTGAAAATAAAACAAATAGAACCTTGCATAAACTAGAGAAAGTAGAATAATAAATGAAAATATTTCCATGTAGTATTACATAGAGGAACAAAAGGGAAGTAATTGTTTCTTATAATTCATTTCTTTGTTGCAGAATTGTTTCACTTTCAAAAGCCAAAAGAAATTATAAACTCCTTATCAAGCTAGCATTTTGAACAAATGGAACACTTCATGTCCATTCTGAGCATAAAGAACATTTGTCTCAGAGTGTGTGGTAAAAACAGGATGGGTTTCATTGTTCATCTCTGGATGTTTACAGAACCCAGCCACGATAAATAAGTCAGCCTGACTTTAAAAGTTGTAAATGGGTGTTTCTTCCTCTTCTGAAACACTTTTACTCCCCTCCTCTCAGGTGAAACATTGCCATATATATATATATATATATATAATTTTTGATAGAAAACTTTAAGTAAGAGTAAAGGAAAAGTAAAGTGTGTAAATACAATTTACCATTTTCGGTTTATATATTATACATTGAAATATACTTGAATATCAGTACCTTGAGATTTCTAAAACTAAAGAATACAATTATTTGAGTAATACTGCATGGTATTGAGTTTCTGGTATTGACAGAATGAAAGATGTAACTTACTCCAGATGATTCTGAGCAACTTTTCATTCAAACCTTTCCTCCATGTTTTTATTCTTTTGTTTGTTGGTTAGTTTGTTTGTTTTATTTTGCTGCTTATTTGGTTTGGTTTGGTTTTGATGTTCAAAATAGGGTTTCTCTGTATACCTCTGACTGTGCTGGAGTTCACTTGGTAGACCAGGCTGGGCTTGAACTCTTAACTCCTGAATACTGGGATTAAAGCCATCACATCTTGCTTTCATTCTAACTACTGTTAGGTACACTGACAAAACTTCAGTTTCATATTCTCTATGAACTATCTCTCAAGTGTACCTTACTATGATGTTATCTAAATGCACTTGTAGAAATTTTAAACCAAAATAGTTTTCTAAGATCCTATAAAATAGTCATGTTAATACATTTGATTCAAATAGAAATTTAAGTTGTTTCTTACATAGACATTGTCATAGACTTATAATTCCTAATGCGTGCTTCTTATAATGGGGCAACTATAAGAATTTATACAGGTCATTTGAAAAGGTTTAAATGTTCTTAACACACATAGAGATATATCACACACAGATATACACAGTACAGATTGTATTTTATACATATATGATTTATGATTGATTGATTTTAATGAACTTCAATCTGACAGTGGAATCTGACTTTCTGGCTCTGTGTTACTTCTGTAATTTCAATCTGTCTGAAATCACCAGCTTATTTTTTTATTATTTTGCCTTAACCCAAATCCTTCCTCTTGACCTTTTTCATTTAGCTCTTACTAGAAGACATCTGATTAATATCAAAGTAGAGCAGCAATAAGCATTTCCTTTGATGATTCACTATCTTTCCTCATTGTTACTTGCCTCTCAGTACTTTTTGATGCTTCTACATTCATTAAAAACTGACACGAGGTTTATGGTGATCTTATGCCCTGCTAAATAGGCTTTTATCTGTGCCATTTATGTTGGCACAGCAATGTTACAATGCATCACCCTTTTTACCTTGAGAATACAGGGCAATTTTTATTTTAAAAAATCATATAATAAGGAAATATTAAGTGGAGGTCATGCTACTGAGTCTTTACTTGAGGATAAAATTATGAACCTCTGTGGAAAAGCTGCTTGCATAGCTCACTTCTGTGGCTGACTGATCCATTCATTTATAGTTCTTTCTTAATTGACATATTTTCACTAGCAAAATAAAGGACATCTGGGCAAAATTAAAAAAAAATAAAACTCCAGTAATCAGAAATAAAAATGACTTTCTTAGAAAGTCATTTCACTATTCTATTAACACACTGCCAGGAAAACTATGTCATAAACATGTGTGTATATATAAAATGTATTGTCCATGACATACATAGTAAGTACCAGATGCATAAACATTTCCCAAAGTAATGCCATGATAGTATTAGTTTGGCCCTTGTGCATGATAGAAATTGGTGTGTCTCCATCCTTAAACGCACACTGATGTGTTTAGTGAAAAAAAAAATAAATGAAAGGTTGGTAAAGATCTTACAAGTGACTATCATCCTGAGAGAGAAAAGATTGTGTATCCTCCTTCTGGAAGCAATCACATTCCCATTTCCTCATTACTTTTGTTGTCAAGTGCTGGCTTCTGCATGTGGATATAATTTTTTTTCACAGAATGAGGCTGGGATAGAAAGACTATGGATAAATTAGTGAGAATTTACTGTTACTTATTGGATTTCTTTGAGAAAATGTTTCATGACATATTAGAGTGAAATACATTACTATTATTTTGAATTTAAGAATGTTATTATTTATAAAAATAAGGAAATGGATTGTGGTAAATCATGAGTAAGCCATTGAGCTTCTGCCTCTTGTTCTCAAAATAAAATTGCAAGGCAAGGTTTGAAACTTATTTAAGCCTCCTCCTCCTTCTTATCTGTTAACTGGGAGTAAAGAACTAAAGTCTAGACTGTACTGCGAGACACTTAAGAGAGTATTGTGCACTGAGGCAAGACACAGGAAAGAATAGCTTTTTATAGAGAACAATGTCAGTCAGTAATTGTTCTAGGAGCTCACAGAATGTTCATGTAAACTCTGGCATATGCATCTCAGACCCACAGAATCTTCCTTGAAACATGTTATGGTCGCTAATTAGTTTAATTATTATTTACTGAGGATAAGGCATTTATTTATTGCACATATTTTCTACCAAGTAAAATGTTACAGAATTAGAATATTCCATTTTATGGAACATAGAGTAATGAGATTTAGTAAAAATCAATACACATATGCTGATAAAATAAGTATCTGCATATGTCTTGCCTGGTCTGGCATGTCCTTGGTGGGGAAAAATTGACATGGT
The DNA here is from genome assembly GCA_019843965.1 of Rhynchomys soricoides. Classification (NCBI taxonomy): domain Eukaryota; kingdom Metazoa; phylum Chordata; class Mammalia; order Rodentia; family Muridae; genus Rhynchomys; species Rhynchomys soricoides. The sequence continues at coordinate 7,733,267 of JADRCH010000046.1, forward strand.
TCCTAAGCCTAGGACAGGGCCAACAGACTTGGGTTTCCATGAATGTTGATGACTTCCATGGGCATAAGGCTTAATTGTATAATAATGTACATATTTTACATTCCTCCTTTAGAGAATGTCCTCCCTGTTAAAATTCATGACTCTATGATAATCAGACAGCATGAGTTCAGGAGGTGAAGGTGTGGCTAATTTTGAGCAAAATGGTAAACTCTGAGACCTTCAAGACAGCCTTTAAGGCTGTGGAAAAGAACTTTAAAAACATGGGTTCAGAAATAATTTCTCAACTATGCAAAATATAACAAAGCAATATGCATTATGAGGGGCTTCACAAATCTAAGGAAAAATTCAGCTGTTCTCTGAGACAACTTGTCAGAAAGATATTAAGGAAGAAGATAAAGTGATTTAGGGAGCAATGATAGAAGGCTATCCCACTCATCTAAGATTTTGTTTAAGCTTACAAAAGCAGACAAATTCTTGAGTTCAGGAACAGGCTGGAACAGAGCAAGGTTAGAACCAGGCGTGGTAGAAATGGTACACTCAAGACTGGGTCCCACCCAGCAAGCTTAGTATCTGTGCTTAACAGAGGCAGGCAGATCTCTGGATTCTTTTGCAATGTTAAAAGAAAATGTGGACTTCCAGTTTGCTAAGAGTTAATGGGCTGGTTTAAAGGGTTTCTGATTATTAGGATAATCAAAAAGACACCTGAAGTAAATGACTAAATTGATATGTAGCTATCTCAATATGCAAATATGATAACATTTTATTTATATTATTAAGGGCTGAAGACTACCCTGTGTGATATTAGCTTAGTTTTCTTGCAAGGATGAACATTATTTATTGACCATCTTTGCTTCATAATGAAAGAAGACATATAATATAGTTGATAATATTCAGATATATACCAAAAGGCCAAAATCTGCAAAGCAATACAATTTTTTATACCCTGCATTCACAAAAGTTTTATAAATTCACATAGTAACTTGGGCCTTGGAAATGTAATATCTGGACTTCAGGAGAAAGTATTTTATTATATTACTGGTACTGAATATTCAAAAGACTGATAGCCTTTGTGGCAACTAATGAATCAAAATGCTCCTACTAATGGTGTCAAAATGTGTAATCTGAAACATTTCATAAAATTACGCCTACAGGACAAAATACAGCTTATAGAAGTTTTCTTTTCTTCACTTATTTTGAAAGCTTTATGAACAAGAAAAGAATCTCAAATGCATGTAAATATACATCTACCTACCAATAGTTAATGCTGATAAAATGCACCTTACTTCTGTGGTACCTGACCATTTCCTATTTCTGCCGATATCAAAATACATAGCAATGAGTTTCCAGAGTTTTGTACAGAAATTCCTATAGTTTCTATAGAAGAAGGTAGATTATGGAGATTGGTAATTTGATTATCAGCTTGATGAGATTTGGATTCTATTAGGAGACAAGCTTTCAGTTGTATCTGTGAGAACATTTCCAGAGAGGTTTAACTGATAGAAAGATCCACTGCCCATTGGCTGGATTTCCTAACTGAATAAAAGCAATAAGGTCAACATCTGCATCCTGAGTATGAGATGCAATGGTCAATTCACCTCATGTTCCTGCTGCCACAGCCAACCATCTTTTCACACCTGGGTGAAATCTTAACTGCACTCTTCTTTAGTCCCTCTGTTGGGTTTTCCTTCTTTTACTTGTGCTCCTTTCTATTATCTGGCATTTTATTACAATAAGAATGTTGTCTTCATTGGACATGAAGACCTTAACATGGATATTTTATAGATATTAGCTCAATATGACTTAATTTTAAAATCATTGCTTCTTTAAATTAAAAAAGAAAAATGTACAAAATCAGCTGAGTGTGGTGGGTCATACCTAGAATCCCAGGAGGTGGAAAGATGAGGCAGGAGGATTTTCTTTCAAGTTTAACCTATGTTACACGTCTGGACTCATATCAAAAAATACCACCAATAGTACCAACAACAAAAATTGTAAGAGAACATTAATCCAACAGTGTAATTTACTTTCAGTTTTTTCTTTTTTGTGTGGTTTTATCTATAGAACACTTTCCTGAAAATTAATGTTATAAAAAGTTTACTTAAATAAATTTTTAAATTATATTTGCACTGCTCCTTTTTTTTGTTCAATACATAAATGGAAAAGCCACTCTGTTACATAAAAATTTTTCTACTTGATTTGAGAGTGCTTGTGAGAGAACACATTATAAACACAGACACACACACATATATACATACATACAAAAACTCATACACATACCTGACACACTTATTGTTAGATGGACTTTTCTAAGCAACTGCTGAATAATTTGTAATTAGTATATAATACTTAAGCAACTCTTCATATTCACAGAGAACAGCAATGTGTTTTGTTTTGCCTTTGGGACATTCTACTCATGAGGTGGATTTCTGCTCATGTAATAGTTGTATTCATTAATGTGTTCAAACTAAGGTGGCATGATAGAGCCTGGATCATTCTAATATACTAGAATAGGCAGCAGTCCATTGTGTAAGATATGACTTACAGAAAACAACCCGAATAAGGACAGAAAAAGATATAGAGACAGTCGATGAACTAGAATGTAAGCTTGTCTCTTCTGACAAAAAGAACTTAAATTAATACTTCAACTCATATATTTTCTAAACAGAGTTATTTTATTTATTGTATGTTCCATTTACTTTCTTGGGCTGAATCTAAAACTTCTAAATGGCTACATGTGACATATTTTTTTCTCACAATAAACATTAGTACGCTGTGATAGTAATACTATTTATAAAGTTGGAAATGAGTGTGAGATTCTCAGTCTTAATGTTATATAAATGTATGCATTATATATTTAACAAGCATTCACAAAACAATGGCAGAAAAGCCATAAATGTTTCAGACTTAATATTTGCTTAAAGATGCTTTACTGTATTGTCTACAATTAAAACAGGAACAATTGTTTTTCAAAGACTACATGTAGCCTATATTATTGTTTTTCTATTCCTCCCTTGCTCTTCAAATTCTTTTGATATTATCATAAAAATTCACTTTAGAAATCTAGCAATCTAGTTCTATTTAGGGTCATCTGAGATTATTTCCTTCAGAAATAACACTTAAGAAAAGCAGCTGGTTGAGTGTGAGCAATGTTTAAACTTGTCCTTACTTTAGACAGTTGGGAAAAAAATTCACTTTCAAAAGCTTTTGCTCTTTTTCATACATGATAATCCACAAATGCTGAAAACATGTGGCTCACACAAGGAATTGAGGAATGAGATGTAGAATGCATGAAAGGCCTAAGCTAAGGTAGCTTTAGTTTCTCATCCATGAATCTCATTAAGCGCGTTAAATTCCATAGGCTTCCATTGCACATCACTAGCATCATTTTGAAGAAATTACACTCACCTGCTCAAAGCCCATGACACTAGCCTACCTAGCCCATGGTTTCATGATTCATTGCCATTAACAAGTCTTCCTCTACAATTCACTAGCCATAAATAACTGTACTTCTAAGTAATTGGAACTGTCTTTCTTATTCTATCTCTTAAATTTCCTCTATTATTTCAGTATTTAAGGTCACCAGTCATTCCCCAAACACAGCCATTTTAAAAAGATACAATTCTTTGCAGTTTCTCCTATTTCACACTCTTTTCTACTTTTTTCAGCAGAGGTTTAACCAAAATATTCTTCTTTTTTGGTATCATGAATTTGGGGTAGTGTCATTGGCTTGTTAGTGTTTTATTTTCAATTAAAGTAAGAACTTCTATCATGACTAAGTGTTCAACAGTATGATATATTATCAGAAACTGACTAGGTAGGGAAAATGGAATATTGAGGCATATTTCTGAAACATTCAGCAAAAAAAAATGTAGGAACATTCCCTTCCCTCATCACCAAATCTTGGCTCACAAATTCAGCAGAAGCACCTTGCTCTAGCAGAGACTACACAGGTATCCCGAATCCCAGAAAGCATGTTGATACCCTGAACCCCAGAAGCCCTTGTTGTAACAGAGGCAACAGAAGTACCTAGAACTCCAGAGATGACGCCATTTCCCAGAATCCCATTGCCAATTCTACATCCAAAGCCCTAGAGGTCACACAGGCTGGCAAACACCAGCAGAAGAAAGCATGCTACTGGACTAGAGGACTCTAGGGTCACCATCATCAAAGATCAATCAGAACATCTAGACAGAAACTAAACAGGGAAATAGTGGAGCTACCAAAATTTATTAATCAAATGAACCTAACACATACACATGCACACACACATACAATACTTAACTCAAACACAAAATTATATACCTTCTTCCAGGTATCTCACAGACCCTTCTTCAAAATTGATTGCAGACTAGGTCACAAAACAAGTCACAACAGATACAAGAAACTTTAAGTCAACTCCTTTCCTATCACACTACCATGGACTAAACCTAGATTTCACCACAGAAAGCCATCAAACTCATGGAAACTGAATAACTCTCTACTGAACGACGACTGGATAAAGGCAAAAAGAGATCATGTACTCTCAAATTAACATCACCGAAGCTTCTAGAATGAAATGAAGCATACATACCCAAGAATATATGGCAGGAAATAATCAAAATAAGAACCAAAATCAGTAAAATAGAAACAAAGAGAATACAAACAATCAATGAAACAAAAATTTGGTTCACTTAGAAAATTAACAAGATAGACAAATACTTATTCAAACAAATTAAAAGGCAGAGGAAGAATATCCAAGTTAACAAACTCAGAGATCAAAAGAAGGACATAAAAATAGACACTGAGTAAATCTAAAGAATCTTTAGATAATACTCCAAAACTGTGTACTCCACAAAATTGGAAAATCTATAAAAAATGGATAATTTCTTGATAGCTATCACTCAACAAAGTTAAAGCAAAATCTGAAAAACAATTGAAATAGACCTTCAAACTCTAAGGAAATAGAAGTAGTGATTAAAAGTCTCCCAAACAAAAATACCCAGGGTTAGAAGGTTGTAGTGCAGAAATCCATCAGACTTGTAATGAAGAGCGAATACCAACATTCCTCATATTATTACATGAAATAGAAACAGAAGGAATATTGCCAAATTAATTTTATGTGGCCAAAGTCACTCTGATACTAAAAGCACTGAAAGATTCAATAAAGAAAGAGAATTACAGACTAATTTTCTTCATGAGCATTCAAGCAAAAATACTCAATATCTATAAACTGAATCCAAGAACACATCAAAACAATCATCTACCATGATCAGAGAGGCTTTATCTCAGAGATACAGAGATGATTCAATATAGAAAAAACAATAAATGTAATGTACCATATAAAAAAACTGAAAGACAAAAACCATGTGATCATTTTACTAGATGCATAAAAGCATTTTAAATAAACCTACCACCCTTACAGGATAAAAATCATGGAGAGATTAGGGAATACAACAATCCTCCTCTACTATAACAGAACTTGACAATGCATCATCATTCCCTAATTCAAGGTCTACTGTAGAACTATAGACATAAACACACACACACACACACACACACACACACACACACACACACACACATGATATTGGTATAAAAACTGACAAGTTGATCTATGGAATCAAATCAAAGACCCAGCCATAAATCCACATTCCTGGATTGAGACCTTATTTTTGATAAAGAAGCCAAATTATGCAATAGAAAACAGACAATATCTTCAACAAATAGTGGTGGTCTACCTATATTTCTGCATGTAGAGGAATGCAAATAGATCTATATCTATCATCCTGCACAAAATTCAAGTTCAAGTGCACCAGCGACCTAAAACTACGTACACTGAATCTAATAGTAGAAAAAGTAAAGAGTAGCCTTGAATACATTACTACAGGAGACAGAATACCAATAGCACAGGCACTAAGATAAACAATTAACAAATGGGGTCTCGTGAAACTGAAAAGTTTTTGCAAGGCAAAGGATACTGTCAATAATACAAAATGAGTTGTTTTGTGTTAGTGGATCCTGTTCCCCTAACTGAGCTGCCATTGACTGGCCTCCATTGGAGAGGATCCCTGCAGAGACTAGTTTTGCCACAGTCTGTGGGGAAACCCAGAAGAGACCTCTATCCTCTCAGAGGAGAGGGGGAGGTGGGATGAGGGACTATGTTAGGGTGGTACCTGGAGGAAGGGGGCAATGATCAGGCTGTAAAGTCAATAAATAAATTAATGGAAAGAAAAAAGATAGGAAGGAAGGAAGAATTTAATGAAATGATTCTTAATGACCTGTGCTAAATCAGAGCATAGCATAACTGTCATGAGAGTCTTCATCCAGCAACTAATGGGAACAGATGCAGTAGCTCACAGACAACCATTAGGTAGAGCTCCTGAGAATTTGTAGAATAGGGCAAGAAGGACTGTAGGAGTCAGATGGTCCAAGGGCACCATAACAAAACACACTGAATTAACTAAAGTGGGCTCATGGGGGTTTACAGAGACTTAACTGATAATCAGAAAGTCTGCATGGGTCTAACCTAGGCTCTGTACAAATATGTTATGTTTGTGTAACTTGGTCTTCTTATGAAACTCTGACTCTTACCTGGGTTTGAAATACCTTTCCTCTAACTGGGTTGCTTTGTCCATCCTTAATATAAGGGAAGGTACTTAGTCTTATTTCAAATAGATATCTATTTTTGGTTGATATCTATGTTTGGTTGATACCCCTAGGAGGCTTGCTCTTTTCTGAAGGAATATGAAGGAGTTGATCATGAGAAGCAGGGAGCTAGGGTAGCAGAGAAGAGGAGGCTAGGGAAATTACAGTTGAGATATTAATAATTAACTAATTATTAATGTAGTAACAAAATATTCTTTCAGAAATACTCATAATTTTACAACTAAGTACAATAAGAAACCAGAGAAGAGGGTAAAAATTAACTATGATTGTTTTTTCACAGTAAAAAAAAAATAAAAAAAATAAAAATTAAAGAAGGCTGGGCAGTAGTAGCACACACCTTTAATTCCAGCACTTGGGAGACAGAGACAGGCAGATGTCTGAGTTCGAGGCCAGCCTGGTCTACAGAGTGAGTTCCAGGACAGCCAGGGTTCTACAGAGAAACCCTGTCTCAAAAAACCAAAAAAGAAAAAAAACCACTCTCTAATATCTAGAGAACCTAACATATGTACATAATTTTAACCTTCATGTATATATTTTCCTAAAATAAAAAATAGTTTAAACATAAATAGATATACATCACTTAAATCATTTAATTCCATTTATTTTTCACGTTTATATAGCTATAGACTTAGAAACAATTCTAACGCAATGAAGGAGAGTAACTATGTATGTTGTTGGCAACTTTCAAATTCTTTCAAATTTATGACATAAGATATTGATAAGTATTAAGTGAATTAATACTGAAGAAATAAAACACACAATTCACAATTATATCTACACGACAGCAAAGGTAAAAGAGTTTATAGCAATGTGTATTTCTATTACCTAACATTTCATAGTAAATGTCATTTTAAGCATTTAAATCACTCATGAAAGAGATGAGGGTGCATTATTCTTAAACTAATAATTAAAGATTAAAGTTTCTAATAACTGCATACAACTGTCAGTTCCTGGCTTGACAACTCTCCCATGACTTTAATCTTGAAGCAGCTGTGATGCACATATTTTTAACTCACTTGGTTTGATCCTCAGAACACTGACACCTAAGCTCTGCTCTGCATAAAAATAAGCATCCAACTGGTATCTAAGCTTGGGAGCTTAGTCTCGGACAACACAAACACTTGTGGCTTAGAAATACATGTGGTATACAGGAATATTGTATTTTATAATTTTACATTACAATGGAACTAAAATCCCTTTTGTTTTCTACAGAGAACCAAATAGATTATTGAATCTAATACAAAGAATACTTTTTTTCTGGGCCATATCACATGTTTGACACATATTCCACTTCTTGAAGTTTCTCAAATGTTTGCATGTTTTGATGCAATTTTTCTTAATTGACGATTTCTAGAGAAAACATGATAAATGAGAGGGCATATGTGCTTCAGTTGACGGCATTAAAATCTTTCCAGAGGGTTAGAGACCTGAAAGAACCAAGTGTGTATGACAGGATCTCTCTTCAGAAAATGAAGCTACAGGGGATGACAATCTCCAGCTGCTGTACTTCTTAGTGTACCTTTGAGTGCATCTTGGCTTTCTTTTCAAAGTTCCATGCTTAAATTATTCATGGTTAATCAATGATTAAATATAAAGGCTATTTTAGATTGTTGCAGAACGGTTGTTTGGTTGTTAATTAATATTATACAATACTTCCACATGCTTATTATTATTATTAAGTGTGAACAACTTTATACATTGTTTGAAAGACATAAAGCAAGCACTGAAGCTTCTCAAACAGCATGACTAAGAAGGTTATGACTTCAGCTCTCCTACAGAAGACAGTCATGGGAAGTTATTCTTTAAAGTCTATCTAGCTCTATACCTATCTGTCTATTGTTTGTGATTCCTTGCCAACAAGCAGAAAAATTCCCTCCAGCAATCCCACAGCCACTACACTTGTCTGGAGCTCTGAGATGCCACAAGTAACACATATGCACAGGACCATTATTGGATAACCCAAAATGGAAAGCCCAATCCAAGAAATACAAGGTCAAAGATCTAATCCTAAAAACATCTCAACATCATAACTTCACATGCTTATATATTCCAGTAAAAAACAAAAACATGACCAACCAAGGTGACATCTGTCTTCCAGAAGTTAGTAACATTATTGTATTAGGCCCCCCCAAACTCAATTCACTAATACACTAGCAAATTGGCAGCTTGACGAAGATGCAGATGAGTTCTAGTCTATTCATCACTTTTTCTAAATCTTGTGAATACTTACTTTTAAATAGGGGGAATTGTTCCCTGTGTCAGCCAGGGCCAATTTGGTTTCTTAGTTTCTGTAAAATTATTTATTTCAACTAAACTCAAACGCTAAAATTGCTTCAGATGGTCACATTTTGAGAAGCGACGACAAAAGAAAAAAGAGAACTCTTCTGTTTCATTTAACTGGCATCAGATCTGACAAGTTCATTAATTTATTCATTGAAGAAATACTTTATTAATATGCTTAAGCAAAGATTTAAAGCACAAATAATGTACATAAAATAACATACATAAACAATTATGCAAGGTGTTACACAGAAGAGTGGTCCACAAAGGACCAGAGAAATTAGTGATAAAAGTGTAACAGGTGAGTTGAGAATTGTCTAAAGGACAAAAGAAACCAACAACAAAAAATCAAACCAACAAACAAAAAAGTAAAACCAATGAAATCGAGCACTTGTAAGCTACTTTCTATGAAAGATAAATAAAGTGAAGATAAAAAATCTAAAGGGCTTAGTAAATAGAGCCAAAGATACAACTCTCATCTCTCTTATCCCATTCTCACAACAAGCATCTGCTGGTCCGAGCCCTTAAACTTACTGTTTATCATTACACAAATCTGTACTTGTGCTGATGGAAGACATGCTTTCATAGGTACATTCATTAAAATTTCACACATTAGTGTGTTAAATATTAAATAGTAGTACCATAAATATATAGTTTATTCACAAATAATGAAATCCAATAGTAATTGAAGCTAAATATTCTTTAAGGGACATTACTTTTATGTCATTCAAGTGACCATTGGTTCCTTACTAAGTTTTAGAGACTGGTAATTGCCACAGTTTAGTCCTCTGCCTTGACCTTTAACAATTTTATGGGCCAATAAATTACTTGAAGCCATTGTTCATATTCTAATAGGTCTTTGTTTTTAAAGTTACAAGTGACTTTAGTGATAAAATGGATAGAAGAAAAATATGCCTTAGAGGAGAAACATACAAATTAAAATATAGTATACAGAGAAAATATTTTGAGTACTACTACTAATAATACATATTATACATTAAATGATTATAGAATATATTATATATTATATTATAAAATTATATAATTACATGATAAATACTATTTTAATATAATATAATATAATATAATAATATTAACAATAATTAATATATAACCTAATGGCCAACCTTTATCAGACATGCCTATCTGGAAGCACACAATGATACTCCCTTTCCATGCATATCATCCCTGCCTGCTGAGTCCTCTGGGGCACTCTCAGCTATCTTTAGTGACCTGCTATCCTTGCTGGACTCCCATTCTCCCAGGGGAGATGACTAGATCGCCATGAGAATAAATGAATGGAAGGCTGCAGCTGGCAGTGGGAGATAGGGGGTGGGGGGAGGAGGTATCTTGAGGACATGCCAGAGTCATGAGATACGAGAGGCTTCCAAAAATCAATGGGAGTGACCTTAGCAGAGACTCACAGCAGTGGGATATGGAACCAGAAGAGACTCTTTCATATAGGTAGGCAGGAAGCCCAAAGGAGTGAAAACCCACAAAACTTCAGAATTGATCTTGCTTACAAGAAATACAGGGAACAGGGATGGAACAGAGACTGGGGAAATGGCTAAGCAATAACCAGCCCACATAGACTTCCATTCCGTGGGCAAGCACCAGTCCCTGACACTAATGATACTGTTTTGTTTGTAGACAAAAGCCTACTATGGCTGCCCTCTGAGAGCATCCATCCCGCAGCTCACTCAGACAGATGCAGGGACCCACAGCCAAAAATATTGGATGGAGCTTGTGAACACTTATGGAAGAGTTGGGGGGGAAATTGAGGGCCCTGAAGGGAACAGGAACTGTACAAGAAGGCCAACAGAGTCAACCAACCTGGACCGTTGGGGTCTCTCAGAGATTAAACCCCCAACCAAGAACACACATAGGCAGGACATTGCCCTCATGCTCACTGCACAAAATGTAGCAGATGTGCAGCTCAGTCTTCATGCAGGTCCTGAACAACCTGAGTGGAGTCTATCCCTAAACCTGTTGCCTGTCTGTGAAATCTATTCTCCTTACTCAGCTGTCTTGTCTGGCCTTAGTGAGAAAAGAAGCCCCTAGCTCTGCAGAGACTTGATGTTCCAGGGTGGAGGGATATCTGGCTAGGGGTCTCCATTCTCTCAGAGAAGAGGAGGGACTGGTAGAATGGAAACTGGAAGAAGTGACAGCAATCTTGTTGTAAAGTGAATTTTTAAAAACTACATAATATAGTTTTATGCCATAATAAATAAATAAATAAATAACCAAACTTTGTATAAATTATTTGTTATAATTTTCCACATTTTGAAAAAAAAAGTGTGTTAGATTTCTTCAATTGCATTCTTTCTATAGATTACAGGGAAAGCATGAAACCCACAATCATATATTCTAGAGTATAGGTTGTATTTTTTCCAAGTTTAAATTTTATATAGTTCTATTTTTTTTTAAATTATTGTTTTTTTAAAATTATTTATCATTACGGGAAAACAACAAAACAAAGCAAAAGAGCCAAGGAAAAAGCACGATAAACACAAACAGATGGAGAGACACACATGCAATAATCCCACAAAAGCACAGAACCAGAAGCCATAATATATATGAAAAAGACTTGCAAGATTAAAAAAAAAAATTCCTTGAGAAAACATTATGAGAAAAACAAAAGATGCCACTGAGTTCTTTTGGTATTGGCTGGGCCTGGGAATGACCCATAAGAGTGGTTTGTATCCCCAGTGAGACTTTTTTAGACAGAACTTATTTTTCATTCATGTGTGGTTATTAAAAGAGGATAGGCTTCGGGATAAGAAGGAGAGCTGCATCCACTTCTGTGGCCTTTCTCTCCAGGGCCCTTTCGGGTGCAGATGCCTATAAGTTCTGTGCCTGCTGCTGTGTCTTCTGGGAGTTCCTATGTGTTGAACTGGCTGTGTTTACAGAGCCCTATTGCCTTTTGTTTGCCCACGATTTCAGTTTTTAAACAGATTTAAAAGATTTGTTTTTTTAATTTTTGGTATTTACTTACAAAAGGTACTCAAATTAATTCAACCTGATAGAACCCAACAAACTATACTGTTTGCATAAAGCTCCTCTGGGCTTCTTCATGTCAAGGTACTTCTCCTCTTACTTTTGTGTCAAGAGAACTTTGTAAACATTGATTCTCCATTCTGTTTTTCTGCTTCTTTAAATTTTTTAGGCTGATTTTATTTCTAGTTTTGTATGACTCATGCACTGTTCACTATTAGTGATAGCAATGATTGAGTATTTGGTTTGTTTTTCGTGACCATTTGTGATCTCTGTCACATGAATGATAAAAATCTCTTTTCTTTGGAAGGAAAATGACTCAAATTCTACATTGTAAGTTACTTTGTTCGTCTATTTGTTGAGACCTCAAACTCACTAAGACCATATTTCATGCACTCAATAATGAAAAGACATAATATCTATCCTAGAAAGGATTTTTTCCTCTGACTACATGACCACCTTCAGACAAAAGGATAAATTTGTAGCTTATCTGCTTCTGAGATTGCAGATCCTTTTGTCTGCACTGGGGAAATAAATGTCTTGTTTCATTTTTTAAAGAACACTAAGCAAGAAATGATAGCATTGCTTACACCAAAACAAAATCACCAATCTCCTTGTATTAAAAAACATTCATCAAAATTGAATATTTTTCTTTTTTTTTTCAGAATTATTTGTCTTATTATTTGTATATAAGTGTTTTCCTGGTACATACATCTGTATGTCTGGTGCCTGAGAAGGTCATAAAAGGGCACTTGAACATAGAAATTTGGGTTACAGACCATTTTGAGCCACCTCCACTGGCCTCCACTGGCCTCCACTGTTATTGTACACATGTGAAGTACATGGAGGCAAAATGGAAACACATACAAATATTGTAAAATAAAATTCTTAAAAATACAGACCTATTGAGAAGTGGTTGATGAAGGTAGTGAGATATGGAGGGACATATCTCAAACTCTGCTTTCATGAAATGGCCTTTTGTAACTGTGTTTAATAAACAAATTCTTTAAAATAAAAATGATCATTTGTAGAATGTTTAACTGTTAATGAGTATTATTTAAAAATAAAAAAACAATAAAATCAGTCATATTGTTATATAAAATTAGCCTTTTAATTCTAAATAAATGATTAGAATACATTAATCTCCAATTGTATACTGACTAAATAAAGAGGCTATATGTTTAACAAAATAAGTATTGGAACCTTTAGCAATTTATAAGCATATTATTGTCTATGACACACATATGAAGGGGGTCATATTTTTTTCTGACATTGGGTAATATTATCTTAATAATATATAATCTAACTCAATCCAATAGGTTTGTAATTTCATTTTTAGTTAGAGACAAATAGAAGTAATTATCATAGTTTCATTATCTCTCCATTCATTGATGGACCAGGTTGGTTCTACTTTCTTGCTATAGCAAAAGAACATCTATAAAGAGTAGTACACTAATCTCTGTGGTCAGATATGAAGTTTATTGCCTTTTGTTTTTTTTTATCCTGTTGTATTTAATTTCTGGTCTTTGTAAATTCTGGACTTTAGCCCCTTGTCTGAAGTACACCTGGCAAGCTTTGCCCCAGTTCTGTAGGTTGTCTCTGTGAGTTTCTGATAGTTCCATTTGCTGTGCAGAATGTTTTAATTCCATGTAAAAACAAGAATAAGAGAGGGCATATTAGCTGATGAAAAGAACGGAATGTGGGCAAGGGACACATAAGTCACAAAAGAGGATCTAAAGTTAATTGATTTATTCATTTTAACTCTGCTCTGGATTGTTGGGGTTTGGTGTATAAGTACCATACAATGGAAAAAAGAAAACTTTTTTTTAAACAAATGATGCTGGTCTAACTGGCATTCAGCATGTAGAATAAAGCAAATTGATCATTTTTTTTCTCCTTGTGTAAAGGTTAAATCTAAGAGGATCAAGAACTACTTCTACATAAAACTAGATATGCTGAATCTGATAGAAGGGAAAATGGGAAATAGCCTCGAACACATCTACACAGGGGAAAAAAGTACTGAAAACAACACCAATGGCTCAGGCTCTAAGATCAGCAGTTGACAAATGGGACCTCATGAAACAGAAATCTTCTATAAGGCAAAGAACACTGTCAATAGGACAAAAAGGCAACCTTCAGATTGGGAAAAGATCTTTACCAACTCTACATCCAAGAGAGGGCTAATATCCAAAATATACAAAAAACAAAAAACAAAAACAAACAAACAAACAAACAAAAAACAAAACAAAAAACCCTCAAGAAGTTAGACTCCAGAAAAACAAATAACCCAATTAAAAAATGGGGTACAAGGTTAAACAGAGAATTTTCAACTGAAGAATCTAGAATGGCCAGGAAGCACCTAAAGAAAGGTTCAACGTCCTTAGTCGTCAGGGAAATGCAAATCAAAATGACCCAGAGATTTCACCTTACACCAATCAGAATGGCTAACATAAAAAACTCAGGCAACAAAAGATGCTAGTGAGGATGTGGAGAAAGAGGAACACTCCTCCATTGCTGGTTTGATTTCTAGCTGGTACAATCACTCTGGAAATCAGTCTGGCTTGGCAGTTCCTCAGAAAATTGGAAATAGATCTACCTGACGACCAAGCTATACCACTCCTGGGCATATACCCAAAAGATGCTCCAACATACAACAAGGAGATGTGCTCTGCTATGTTCATAGCAGCCTTATTTATAATTGCCAGAAGCTGGAAACAACCCAGATGTCACTTAACAGAAGATTGGATACAGAAAATGTGCTACATTTGCACAATGGAATACTATACAGCTATTAAAACCAATGACTACATGGAAATTGCTGGCATATGAATGGAACTAGAAAATATCATTCTCAGTGTGGGAACCCAGACCCAAAAGGTCATACATGGTATGTACTGAATGGTAAGTGGATATTAGCCCCCAAACTCAGACTACTCAGGATACAACTCACAGACCACATGAAGTTTAACAGGAAGACCAAAATGTGTATGCTTCAATTCCACTTAGAAGGTGGAACAAAATAATCACAGGAGGTGGAGAGAGGAAGAGACTTGGATGGGAGGGGGAAGGTAGTGAAGGGTGGAGGAGAAGGGTCAGGTATGGAAGAAATATGAGAGAAGTCCAGAGGTCCAGGAGAATGAATAGAAATATATAGCAGTGGGGGGTGGCTAATGGGGGGGGCATGAGAAAGTCCCAGATGCCAGGGATGTGAGAGGCTCCCAGAACCCAATGGGGAAGACACTAGCCGAAATGCCCAATAGTGAAGATACAGATCCTGGAGAGACGACCTCCAGATAGACATGGGCCCCAGTTGAGGTATGGGGCCACCCACCCATTTCAAAATCTATCACAGAGTTGTTCCTGTCTGAAGAAAATGCAGGCACAAAACATGGAGCAGAGACTGAGAGACTGTCACACCTTGGGTTCCATTCCATCTTCAGACTCCAAAGCCCATCAGTATTGCTTTTGTCAAGATGTTCTTGTAGAAAGGATCCTGGTAAGGCTGTCCTCTGAGAGGCTTTGCTAGCACCTGACTAAGACAGATGCAAATACTCACAGTCAACCATTGGACTGAGCACAGAGTCCCCAAAGGAAGAGTTAGGGGAAGGACTGCAGGAGCCGAAGGGGATTGCAACCTCAAAGGAAGAACAACAATATCAACTAACCAGACCCCCAGAGCTCTCAGGGACTAAACCACCAACCAAAGAGTACACATGGAGGGATCCATGGCTTCAACTACATAGTAGCAGAAGTGTGCCTATCTGGCATCAACAGGAAGGGAGATGCTTGGTTCTGTGGAGGCTTGTTGCCCAGCAAAGGGGAATGCTAGAGGGGTGAGGCAGGAGTGGAAGAGTGGGTGGGGGAGCACCCCCATAGAGAAAAGGGTAGGGTGGATGGGGTGTCGGGTTTGTGGAGGGAAGACCGGGAAGGGGGACAACATTTATAATGCAGATAAATAAAATAATTAATTAAAAAATTAAGAAATGCATTATCTCTTCATGCTCATTGAAAATATTTCTTCTACTTTTAAAATTATTTCTTTTATTTTTGAGATTATAATGTAATTATGTTATTATTTCCTACTTTTCATCTCTCCAAACACTCCCATATAAACCTCCTATTTCAAATTTATGGCCCCTTTTCTCCATTGTTGTTACATACATTGTATATAGGTAATTATATGGTTATTCAGGTATTATGTTGTTTTGTCTAGGGATAAAATATCTTGATAAGTTTTGATTTTGTTTTAATGAGAAAGCACTCTCTACTTCAAAGGGAACTAATAATACATACACACACACACACACACACACACACACACACACATATCACCTCACAACCTAAGTGGTCACTAGAAAATAAGAAACTGTTGCTCTTATCATTCCTTTAGAAATATCAACATTTGAAATTTGCCTATGTGATTCTTATTTCCAAATGACTTCAGCCCCGAGCTAACTGAGATGAGTACAGCTGCCAATGATTCCGTCTGAGCCATTCTTGATCAGTGTGTGTAGAATAGATTAAATCTTATTGGTGGAAGAGTCAGAGAGGATTTGAAGAATGTGCATGGCCTCATTGTCTTTCCACTATTCTTATATTTAGGTAATATATTAATCAAACTTTTGTAAATTAGTTATGTATTATTACTATGAGACTATGACTATGAGGAAACTTTTAAACTTACTTATTTGCTGTGTAACAATTTCCTCTGACATTGAAATCTTCCATCCTGTGGGTAAGCTCTTTAATCTAGAAAGTTCAAAGTCTCAAAATAGTTTCAGAATTTAGCAAAACTGACAAGATTCATGAGTCACCTCCCTGCCAAGTGTAAACAAATAGATACCTGAGAGCTGTAAGACTCAGACAAGCTAAGCTGCAAAGAAAACTCTGAGACTAGGCCAGCTACCTGGTAGAATCATAAACCATCTGGGCTGCCTGAAATAGATATAGATCAGCCAAGTCACTTGGAAGGGATATTCTCCAGATTGTTAAAAGGTGCCTGTAGGCAGTGCTGTGTATTCCATGTTCCCAGCATTTGTGAGCTGTCACTCATGCTGCAGTGGGCTGCTGTCCTTGAGTAATTTCTTCTCCTGTAGTTAACCCCTCACCCCCACTCCTGTGAGTGTAAAGAGACAGTTGTCTGATACCAGCCAATTTAGGAAAAACTTTTCCATCCTGCTGGCTGGGTCAAACTGAGTTCATGATACGAATCCTATTTTGTTTCTCCCAATGTTTCTTGTTTGTCTGTCAACCCATAAGTTACAAAAGAAAGTGAAGGAAGAAGTTGCCTATTATTGAAAATAATGTACACAAGATCTAAAAGTATTACCTGACATGCCTTAATTAACTATGTACAGCTGGCTCACTCCTTTGTTCTCTTATCATTGAGGCCTGATTGTCAAAGCTCTGAGTCAAAGACCATGAAACCAGGTGCCCTAGATAAGTTCCAATCACCAATGTTATTACCCCCTTGCTCAACCTTTTAGTAAAAAGCAGTTGGACGATATTTACAGCCTCCCCTGCTCCATCTTGTTTTATGGTCTCATCCTTTATAAATGCTGTGCAATTTCTCTTTAGGGTCACAATTCAGCTCCTGCATCTCTACTGTGGCCATGATTGATCAGTAATAGCCTGTGTAGATAAACTTTTGTCACCTGCTTAAATACTTACTGAGATGAATGTTCAAAGTGTGTCTCTCCTCAAGAATATTCTGGTATGAACTATGAGTTGGAAATTGATGACTGTGGATCCCAAGCATGTCTACATGTGTACGTATCAGGAAGCTCATGGGACTTCTGTGACTGTGCACTAGGATTCCTTGAAGACCACTGTGAATTCAACTTTGATGTCTCCACTGAGGTCTATGTGTGAATGGAAAAAACAACTACCACTGTGTCTGCAGGGGTAGTAGATTCACAGGGACACACTGTGAGACCTTAATGCTTGTTTGTTGGTCAAAGCCTTGCCACAATGATGCAACATGAGACAACAGTGTTGACAGCTATATTTGTCATTGCTGGCTTGATTACACAGGTACCCTGTGTGAGACAGACATAAATGAATGCAGTAGCAATCCCTTCCAATTTGGAGCAGAATGTGCTGAGTTGTCTTCAGAAGATCTATACAGACACATTGCTGGCCTGCCTTCCTCCTTCAACTACCTTGGAGCCTCAGGCTATGTTTGCATTGTCAGTCTTGATTCACCTATAGGAGCCTAGCATAACTCCTCAGAGAGGCTCAACCCAGCAGCTAACCAAAACACACAGAGACTCACAGCCAAATATTAGACATTGCTCAGGAAGTCTTGTGAAAGGGTTACAGGAAGGATTGAGGAACTCGGAGAGGATTGGGCCTCCACAAGAAGACCAACAGAGTCAACTAACCTGGACCCTTGGGGTCTTTCAGATGCTAAACCACCAACCAGAGAACATACAAAGGCTGGACCTAGGTCTGACTAACATGTAGCAGATGTGCAGCTTTGTCTTTTTGTAAGTTCCCCAATAACTGGAGTTGGGCTTTCTCTGTGTGTGGATCCCGTTCTTTTAACTTGCCTGTCTTGTCTGGTGTCAGTGGGAGATAATGTACCTAGCCTTGCAGTGACTTAAGGTTCGAGAGTGGGTTGGTCCCCAAAGAGGGTCATCACCCTTCTCAGAGGGGAAGGGTCGAGAGGATGGTGGGAAGGAGCCTTGTAAGGTGAGGACTGAGATGAGAGGTGGCCTTGTGATTGGGATGCAAAATGAATTCATTCATTCATTCATTCATTCATTCATTCATTAATGGAGGAAAAAAGACATATCAGTTCCCAAGTCTGTGCTGTTGTCTCTGACTGGTCAGTTTTTGTAGTTTAATTTGACTAAAGATCTTGCTTTGCTGGGCTCTGTGTTGTGACTGCTTGGGATTTTTTTATTTGTTTGTTTTGTTTTTTGTTTTTTTTATGCAAACATATGTAATCCAAGAAGACTCTTTGGTTCATCAAGCTGGATTTTCTTGATATCTGTACTTTGATTTGTCATGGGTTCTCTATCTGGGGTGTGTATAGTGTCTCCCCAGGAAAGTTTTTTCACCCAGAATTATTTTTGTAGATTTCTTATAAATTGTAATGGCTCATTTTACATAACATTATTTAATCTCAGATGAAAACATCATTATTAAAAGTAATTGATGGCTTCGTATATACAGTCAGTAACAATAAATACCTTCTAGAACAAGTTGGTTCAAAGGCATATGCAATTATTTCAGGGCTCTACACGTTGTAATCTCAAGAACAGAGGATTTCCCCTAAATACAAAGTTGTTAAGGGTAAAAAGCATTGGCTAAAGTTCCTTAGACTTGGTCAGATACAGTCTTTTCAGTATGTATGTAAGACTTCATAACAACTCTTACATCTAGAAATTAGTAGCTGGGAAACAGTGCATGTGTCTAAATGTACAAAGCAAACTCAACAAAACCTACATAGGAAAACTCATTCCATGTATATTTATTGAGCCTTAGCCTATTGAGCCCAGTCTTTTTCTGGCCAAAATATCAATCATCCAAAATTGTAACGAATCACAGTGGAGGATAGAATAAAGAAATATTGTCCAATACAAGGAACTTGAAAAAAAGAATCATGGGTGTTTCTTATGGAGTAGAAGATTATTATTCAGAGATTTTCTGTTTGTCTGAGACTATGTATAGACTCTACATCAGTTAAACTATTAGGAAACATACTACCTAATAGTAAACTGACAATGAAGGAAATATTTATTTTTGTCTCTAAAAATACATATCAACTATGCAATAAACCTGAGTTATATAACTCAAAAATGTATGAATATATACCTAGATTGTAAAAATCAACAAATTGTAACCTATTTGCAAATAATTTTACATTCTGATTTTCTTCTCCATGAGATAAAATAGTGGGTGTAATATTCTTTGTACATTGCAAGCATACATGTTTTAGTTTTGCAAAAGTAATTTAGACTTACACATAGTTTAAAAGATATCCATTTCTTTAAACCCAATTGAAATTTAAAAAATAGAATTCTATCTATCTATCCATCTATCTATCTGTTTATTTATTTATTTATTTAACACAGGTCTCACGCACTCTAGGAAGGCCTTGGGCTTATATAGCCAAGGTAACTCTAAAATTTGACTCTCCTCTTTTCTCCTCATTGGCAAGATGACAGGCAAATGCTGCCATTCCCTGTTTATGCTGAGTAGAACACTAGTTAAGTCTTAGATAGATAGATAGGTAGATAGATAATAGGCAAGATTCCCTACTAAGACCTACCACCTAGTACAAGAGATGCTTCTAAGCAGAAATTAAATCTTTTTATGACAAAGCTGTAATAACTATATGTTCTCAGGGTAATTGATCCATAAAATACAGATAAATAAAAGCTGGTATTGGGTCCTATAGAACACATTTTGAATAACCTAGACTTTATGTTTGGTTTTCCTTTGTTTTTTGTATATTTGTTTCTTATCCTGTCCTACGGACTTTAAGGCATAGCTGGGATCAAGAACAGATGAGGGTAGGTGGGAGGAAGATGTGTTTGTCACATTCCAGTTTCTATCCCATATTTTACCTCCTTCAGGAGTTATTTTTTTAAATATTTAAAGATTGTTATTAGTTGTCTGTATATCTTTCAACATGTGCATACTGGTAGAGGTACAAGGAAGCCATAAGAGTACTTGAGATCCTCTGGATCTGGAATTACAGACAGTTGTAAGTTCACTGGGTGTTAAGAACTACTGCTATTCTTGTGTTTTGCAAGATCCAGACATGCTCTTAACCACGGAGCCATCTCTCTGTACCCTGGAACCTTACATTTTAAGAGAAAGGTTTTCTTTGCTTTATAAAAATTTTAAAGTACTTTTCTTCTAAAGCCAACATTTTTAATTATTACTATTCTTTTAAAACTCCACATTTATTCTTATCTGAAATGGAAACCAGGTAAGTGCTATTTTCTTAACACTTGAAACATCTTCCCCACTGACTCAGCAACATGTTCTCCAAAGAATATTTCGTGCACTTATATTTCTCTAAATGAAAATATTTTCAACTTTCTTTATATCCCCCTGCAGTTTACTGTAGATACAACTTATAAAATATGTTCTATTCAGATATGCATAAAGCCAGGCATGGTGGCACATGCCTTTAATTTCAGCCTTCAGGAAGCAGTGGTAACTAGATCTCTGTGAGTTTGAGGCAAGCCTGGTCTATAGAGCTAGTTCCAGGGCTACACAGAGAACTCTGCCTCAAAAACAAAATAAATGAAGAAAGAGAGAGAGAGAGAGAGAGAGAGAGAGAGAGAGAGAGAGAGAGAGAGAAAGAAAGAATATGAGGGCTGGAGAGACTGTTCAGCAGCTAAGAGCACTGGTTGTTCTTCCAGACTCCTGGAATTAAGGACTAACATCCATACAGTGATTCCTATCCATCTGTAAGTTTAGTTTCCTGGGAATCAACACCCTCTTCTAACCTCTGCAGGTAGACAAAACATTCATACACATAAAATGAAAATAAGTAAACCTTTCTAAAAGATAGTACGTAATTTAATAAAAACAATGTCATGCAGATTTCTTCTCACGTGTTTCTTATTTCTTATAAAAGTCAGGATTAGCTTTCTTTATTATGACTACTATAGGCTACATCATAGAAGAGGCAAATGTTCTGGTTTTGTTTATCAGAAGAGACATAGGAAAAAGAGAAAGTGAGAGAGACAGAGAGAGATAGGGAGATAGAGACAGAGAGACAGAGAGATACACAGAGACACAAAGATAGACACAGAGACCAGAAAGAAGACAAGTGAAAGAACATTGCACAGATTCATTTAGAACAGTTGAAAAATTATAACAGTTATCTGCCAAGTAATGCACGACCAGTACATTGACTGACAGTACATTGACACAAATGAGAGTAAGAAATTACAAAACTAAATGGAGAGCTACATAATTCAATATAAGAATTGCATCTGGTGGAATACATTCAACAGGGATAATAATTAGGTAGAAGATATGTTAGGAAATAGAAGACTTCAGGCCAAAATAAGAAAATTGAACCTAGGAAAATGTATAGAAGATCTCACCCAACAAAAACAAAATAAAAAACCCAAGTCCTTTCATATACACTATGCGTTCAGCTATAGAATAGTTCTTAATGAACTTGAAAAACTGAAAATACTTAAGTATGTCCCTGAACATATACTCTAATATAAATTAAAAGATAATTTATAATTAAAAGATAATCTCTTTTTCCTCTGTTTCTCCTGATAGAAAAAACTAGGATGCAACCTATAGTAGTCTTAATAAAAAAAGATAATTGGATATTAAATAATTCATTGCTAAATAAGAAAATGCCAAAAAAGAACCCCAAAACTGTTGAGGCAATTTTAGGCAATTACTAATATTTAGTATGCAATAAGATAGAAAGTAATGAAGCTAGAATGTTATTTATGGAGGAATTTATAGCTTCACATAATTCGTTAAAAAGAACAAAGGCTTTTTATCAATTAAAAGATCTACGTAGAGTAAGAATAGAAGAGTTCATGAGGATAGAAGGAGAGGGCAGGGGCTGAAAATGTAAGCTAGTGAAACAAACCAAAGCAATGGACCAAAGGAAGAAAAACAAAGCTATTTGAAAAGGTCAGAAGATTGGTAAACTTTCACATGGATAAGGACAAAAGGAGATGCAAATATCTAAACAGCAGTAAGAATATTACAGACATATGCCAGCCAATAAGATACTTTAGACAATAAAAAATTCTTTTGAAAAAATCATATACTACCAAAACTTACTGATATGTGTATATACATTTTTAATTTTTTTCCAAATAATGGTCTCAGTGGCAAAATTCTATGTAATACTTAAAGCACAATGACCAACAACTCTTCATACACACACTCAAAAGTTTAAAGTGGTTATCCCGCTTCCATATTCATTGTAAGTACTAACTGGATTCCAAAGCCTCCAGGAAAACCAAACCAAAACCAACACCAACAGTACACCATATATTGTATGAATAAAGATGAAAACCTTCATACTGGATGAAATGAATATACACAAAGATCATGATAACATGGAATTTATTCTAAAATTTTAAGGTTGTCTTACAAATGTATTCATTAATTGAATTTATGTGTATGCATGTGTTCTTGCATGAATTTATGGGTACCATGTGGGTAGAGGTTCTGGTGGAGATCAAAGGAGGGCATTCACATAAGACAGAACCAGATAGTCATTCAAGGAACAGTAAGATCAATAAGATATACTTCATTTAGAAAATATACTGTCATAAACCTATTATGGAAATCTATTTAGCACTAAAAAGAACAAATTACTAATACACTCATTAAACTGGTTGTTTTCCAGAGAAATAACCTGCACGAGTGTTAACTTTAAAAAGTTACAAATGAGAGGATAAACTTAATATAATGATCTTGAAAAGATAGTGTTATTGAAAGGGAGAAATTATTACTGTCAAAGTCTAAAATAGGTGAATAGGTAAGAATTTGGGTATGGTCACAGATGAGAAGCAAGGGAATAAGCGAAGAATCAAAGAATGTTCTGTTTCATCTGTATCAATCTCCTCACTTCCCTTGTGATGATACCCTATAGTTTTGTAAGATGTTACTTCCCGGGAAAATGAATGAAATGAGTGGCATTTTTTTTTTAAACAACTGTGTGGAGTGCAGGTCCACCTCAAGGTAAACCTTGGAGTACAACTAAACATTTCTAGAATAAATTCCAAAATACCCATAAATGATATCAAAGGTCATCCCTTTTACTTCCATAATTATTAATTAACAGTGTCTAGATGGTGGTAAGATGATTAAAAGACTTGATCATATTTGTTGAGTAAATGTAATGTGCTATGGTCCTCAGCTTTCCATGCTGAGAATTGTCCTACAAGTCTTGGATATGAGTCTGCTTCCAAGTTTTAGTTCACACAGAGATGAACTCAACCTGAACCGTTAATCCAATCCCTTTCAGTGAAATTTAGTCAAAGCAAAATTTAGGGAAAACTGAATATATGAAGAAGAAACTGGAAGATGAAAATCATCATGATGAAAGATCTATTTCAAGCAGGAAAAAAAAAATATGTTTAGTCCCTGTGATGTCAGACTAAAAGTTTATAAAGAGAGTGAGAAAAGTCAAAGTAAAAACAGGTGGGAAAATTTAAAAATATCAGTAAAGACAAAGGAGAAGCACAAAGAAAATCAATATTGTGGTCAGTAAATGTACAATAATATTTTGAAACTAAATAATGCAAAAAGTAGTACAAATTGCAAATCCCTTTCATTCTCAGGTCATAAAATTGTACTCTGCTACCATTGTTGGTGGTGTTTCTGACCTACTAGAATGTAAAGTCAGTATAGAACAAAGGTGTGTACTAGTGGGATGAGGAACTGGGGGTAGGGGGTAGCCACCAGAATGTCCCAGATGCCAGGAAAGCAAGAGGCTCTTAGGACCCAACAGGGATGACATTAGCTGAAATAACCAACAAAGGGGAGACAGAACCTGTAAGACCATATATAGAGGTTAGGCACAGACCCCAGTTGAGGGGTGGGACCACCCTCCCATCTCAAAAATATTAACCCAGAATTTCTCCTGTCTAAAGGAAATACAGGGACAAAGAGTGGATCAGGGACCGAAGGAAAGGCCATTAAGAGACTGCTCCACCTGGACATCCATCTCACATGCAGACACCAACCCCAGACACTATTGGTGATGTCAAGAAGTGCTTGCTGACAGGAGCCTGATATGGATGTCTAGTGAGAGGCTCTGCCAGAGCCTGACCAATACAAATGCAGATGTTTGCAGCCAATCATCAGATTGAACACAGGAACCCCAAATGGAGGAGTTAGGAGGACTGAAGGAGCTGAAGGGTTTTGCAACCCCATAGGAAGAAGAACAATATCAACCAACCAGACCACCTAGAGCTCCCAGAAACTAAACTACCAACCAAAGAGTGCACATGGAGGGACCCATAGCTCCAGCTGAATATGTAGCAGAGGATGGCTTTGTCAGGCATCAATGGGAGGAGAGGCCCTTGGTCCTGTGAAGGCTTGATGCTCCAGTGTAATGCCAGGGTGGGGAGGTGGTAGTGCGTTGGGTGGGTGAGGTAGCATCCTCATAGAAGCAGGAGGAGGCAGGGAGAGGATAGGGAGTTTGTGGAGGGGAAACTGGGAAGAGGGATAACATTTGAAATCTAAATAAATAACCATTTAAAAAAGGGTGGAGGGCAGATATGAGGGGAGAGGGAGATAATTGAGATTGAGGTTTATGATGTGAAATTCACAAAGTACAAATAAACAGTTAAAACAAAAAAAAAATATTTGTGGGACATTGGACGGTGTCAGGAAACTTGGTAATATTGAGTGGGTTCAGAAACCCCTGGTACCCTCAGGCCTCAGGATAGTAGGTGTTTCAAGTATTCCTGACTAGGTACCTGACATGTGACAATGACACCCCATGAAGAGGATCGTCCAAATGTTAATGTTGAAAATAAAATTAACTTTATAAATAGCCTTATGCTACAAAATCCCAACTCTTCAACTTTAATTTGTTGCAAAATTTGTAATTTCTGTTAGAATAAAACTGCATTTTATCTGCAGTCAGCTTTCACTGTTGCACATGGGTTACTAGCTCCATAAATAGACTTAATTTGACTTTATTATAACATAGTTCTTTTAATTTTTAATTAAAGACATTGACAAATGATTTTAAAGACTTGATCTATTTCAACTACAGGTATTAAATATTATAATGGAAACATATTTTTAACTGACCAAATCATATAGAAAAATTTAACAGAGTTGAAACATATCTGTCATCTCAACACTAAGAAATCTGTAGTATGAAGATAGGAAGTTTGAGGCCAGTTTGAGATTAAACAGAGAGATATTAGCAAAAGACAAGGGAGTGAGTATCATAAATAAAAATTATGCATATTCATGAAGTACCACACAAAATTTTCATATGGATACACATCCCATGATGTTTCAATCAGGCTAAACATTTTTATCTTTTCAAATGTTTAGCACTTATGTTAATACATGCAAAGTCAGTCTTTTTAGTCTTCTGAAAGAACTAGCATTATTTTTAGTCACTCATTCAGTAGAATTCCAGAATTATTATCATAGTTAACCACAGCTGAGTAATCATACTTGAAGTTTAAATTAGAAAATTTACCTTTCTATTCTTTTTCTTGCCATAAAAAATTTACTTTTAAAAATTTATATTGATAGTATATATTTCAATATAATTACCAGATATAGTCAAATAGTGTTCACCATAATTTATGCCATTTGCATAAATATGCGTATAAACATTTAATGTGACATGAATAGGATGAACAAATCATTTGGATTAAAGAAATTCATTGCCACTGACTATCAGACTGGCATGTTTGTGGACTACACTGGAAACGAATCCTGAAGAGATCACATACTCTTCAATTGAACTTATATACACCAAGAGTAAAAGTAAATACAATTTTGAGAGTAATGAACCGATGTCTTATACTACCTCATGCTTAAAACTTCAAGTTTCTTAATTGCATTTAACTATGTTGTCACTTTTCTTCCTCAGTTGCAGCACTCAAATTTTGCCTGCTTAACAATAAAAATTATATTTCATTTCTTGGTCAAAAATATAATACTTTTTTGAAAAAGTTTTATAGCATACTATATTCAAAAGATTCTTCAGCCAAAAGAATGGACAAAGGAAAAGAACTAATGAGAGATGTAAAATAACATTTTTAGAAGTGTACTAATAGTTCATAAAAGTACATCATTGCAACCATGTTTTAGGGTACAACAAGTGGGGCACAATTGGCCTAAGATTAGGAGCAAAGAATCCCAGTGTGAGAACAAGTGAAAACATGGCTCTTGAAGTCCATTAACAAACCTGAAGACATATGGGAACA
>JADRCH010000046.1:7760203-7777703 GCA_019843965.1 Rhynchomys soricoides
TGTGATATATATATATATATATATATATATATATATATATATATATAATCAGATAAATACATATATGTGGATATATGTATATCTACATATATTCACACACACACACACACACACATATATATATCAGATTTATTGGTATGTATATATATATTATGTAACATTTTATTGATAAAAACACACACCAGATTTTATTGATATATTCACACATAGATCAGATTTCTTTTGTTTATATCATTTCATTTGACTTCTTAAGGAAGATCATTGCAGTTATCTTATACATAGTTCTACTTTCTTTCCTGCAAGACATAAACGCTAGAATAATAATTGCTGGCTGTGAAGTGGTGGAGCAAATTGAAAGATTTTGGTGAAAGTGTATAAAATTTTAGGAATTAGATGAGTGAATTGGATGACTAAACAGCACAGTAGTTGTAGTTCATACCTTATTATTGTGTACTTTAAATTTGGTAAATATATGTATTTTTATATCAATGACAGGTGATGTGTATGTTCCTAAGATTGACTGATAAATATGTATTGAGTTATATATGTATTAAAATAACACATTATGTGTCTTCAATATACATAATTTTTTCTATGGAATTATGCCTTAATTAGTCTGGGTAGAGAAGAAATGTAAAGACAGTAAATTGGAGCTTCTATATAAATAAATTATTTTATGATATTACCTCTAAATATTTATTAATATAATTTAATAACTGGAAACCCATAATTGTCTCAAGATATTTCCTTTAGAGATTAGATGTAATAAATAATTATTTTAATGTGAAATTTATGCCTTTTTGATTGTAAGATTTGACTTGAAACATTTGTTAAACTGAGAGTTTCCATGCCTTGTTTTGATGTACTAATCAGCTCTGTTTGGACAGTTGCACACAACTTCTGTAAACATATATTTCTATATATATTTATAAAATCATAGTATGATATTTTATAGTGACAAGTTTGGAATGTGTTTTGAAATTATTAAAAGAGCTATCTACATTAGATTTTATCTCAAGGAAACACTTAGGTATGTTATAGCAGTAGTTTTAAAATTCTAGGTGAATGACAATATATATTTGGAGTATATTCCTAAGAAAAGTATCATTATCAGTTTTCAGTAAAATATAGAAGAATTTGAATAGATAATGAGTCTAGCAGTGTTTAACACTGAAACAGGAGCAAAACAATGACATAATATTTAATTATAGAGAAAATCATGGGGCTTTGTTTTCAGGATATTAAATATCATCTTTGCTAGTTAAGACTTTGACATTTTCACTTGTTTTAAAAAAAATCATATAATTCATAAGAATCCACTATTTACTTACTAGAAAAGCATCTTGCTCAAAATAATAATTGTTACTATTTTCAGAGAAAACCATTAAAATAGATTTTTTCCTACTATATGAGCCCAAATTCAGGGCATCAAATATTTATTACTTTTAATACATGCCTAAGCACTTGAATTCAAGGTATCTTGCACATTCTAGAAAATTCTCTACAACCAAGGTACCCATACAAACCTTCTGAAAACAAACCCTATGAATATATTGAATGGTTTGAGAATTTAGTGTAGCTTAGAATGCAGTGTAATGTTAAACAGAGTAATTAAAAAATTAGAAAAACCATTTGAAAATAATACACTAAGAATGAGCCCTTATGAAAATAATGTACTCTAAGCAATAGTGCATAGATCTTGTTTTGTGAATTATATTGAATGAACCATTGTGGTATGAGCTGTTGACAATGGAAAGAGTTTTCCATTTGTCCAAACAGGCACTTTACAGGCATTCTACATTTATGCCCCATTTGAAATCACATTTGAATGTCTCTATAACAAGTCTATCAAAAAGAGCCTATCTATCTATCTATCTATCTATCTATCATCTATTTAAATAGATAAAAAAGGATTCTCATATTTTATTTTTACTATGTCAGAGAAGAAACAATGTATATTAATCATCTACATCTGAGTGCAAACTATTAATAAAAGAATAATCTAACAGTGTGCTAGATCCTTATGCCAAGGTAAATTGATTGTATTTCTAGGAGCACAACTGTCCATAATGAATAAAAATATTTAACCTACTATTGAAGTTTAATGAGTTAGCAGCAATGCTCTGCACAATAAGATATCCAGTAAGTAAATACTGTAAAACTGATATATATATATATATATATGCAATTGAAAAGGCCACTAATTTTACATACCTTAGTGTATGTATAATTACATACACACATTATAGAAGCTAAGTCAAATATATCAAAAATAAGTTTAAATGTAGCATTTTCCCAACATCTAATCTACACATGTATTTATAATCCTAGACTATCATATTGAGTCATATTGTGTCTATCTATCCATGCTATTTTCTATTCTTTGGCTTTTGTATGACTGTCTTATAATAACTGAAAATGAAGCAAACACTCAAAGAGTTATGAAAACAGCAAAGGGACCAGGAGCACAAACTAATTTATTGTGTAGCTTCTAACCAGTGATAATTACATTTAATAAATGAAACACCTATATTAAGAGATGTCAGATCTTTTCAGTGAACTCCACTAGTGCTGAAGGATATGCCTTAGGCCAATAATAATCAGATGCATTATTCAAATACTGTCAGGAGGAGATAAAGAATAATGTATTGCCAACCTTTAACTCCTCTTCCTCTAAAATAGATTTAATATGGGTCTTGTTGTAAGAACTGAATAATATATCATCCATATTTATGTCTCATTAAGATGGCATGTCTTAGTCTAACAGGCCACACCCACGCACATACACAGACCAAGGTTCTTCCCGAAAATTCAGTCATTTAATATTTTGTTATTTATGATGTTAGCTAAGAATTTCTCTGAGTATATCAGGTCACCATCTATGCATTAGACAAACGGCACTAGGTACAGGCTCAGCTACTGATATCAGAGAATTAAGACAGCTTCAGTTCGTTTCATAATCTGACATGTTCAAGAACAAAGCATTTGCCCTTTTATTTTTAATATTTAACTTTAATTTATTTTTATTTTAACATTTATCTTTTATTTTTAAAGCATTATTATTTTAGTCTAAACTGAGATCAGTCTAATCTGGGGTTTGAAGGAAGCATATGAAAACATGGGAAAAGGTAATGAATTGACTCTCTCCTCTCCTTGTAAATATGTCTAAAAGGTGTTATCAGCGAGTATCAAAAGGGGACATGACTTGACATCCTGCCCCTCTTAAGACCCAACGTACTTCATTGGTTTAAAGTAAACACCAAAGCTTTGAAGATGTTAGCAGGTATAAAAATATGTACTCTACTTTCACTTTATGAGTCAAAAAGGAAGGTCTTAATTAGTGTTTAGAGCCCTCTGTGAACTTTTCCTAAGACAGAACAAAGTAATAATGTTAATTTATCTTTGTACAAAGGACGGGAAATCCTATTAAAGAAAAATTGTAGGCTCTGGAGTTGGATCAGCTTGTAAAGTGCATTCTGCACAGCAGAAAGTTTAGAGTTTGGGATCCCGGTGTGCATGTAAGAAGTTACCTGTATCCATAGGCACCTGTGAACCCAGTGACAGAGAGGAAGAGAGAGACATATCACTGGACCTTCTTAGCCAATTAGAGTAGCTAAATACATAAGCTCCAGGGTCCAAAAATTAAAGAGGAGAGCAATTGCAGAAGACACATGATAATAGTCTTCTGCTGGTACATTCTCCCTCTTCCCCCCCACCCCCACATAGCCATACATACAAACCTGTAAACACACATGCTTTATTCATAAAAATTCAGTCGGCCAAAAATAAAAGTTATTTTTCTTATGTGTATATATACAAAAGTACAGTTTTCTCCTGCAGAAAGCAAAAACGCCTCCAAAACAAAGAGCACTGACTATCCAGGAGATTATGAATTAAGAATAATTTCAGGAAATTCATCTTATAATTAATGGACTGCCAGTAAGAACACTATATCATAAGATATTCTGTTTGACTTACTCCTAAAAAAAGAAAAACAAACAAATAAAAAATAAAAAAGTAAATAAAAGAAGAAAGACAGACAAACAGGCAGACAGAAACAAAGAAACTAAGAAACAAAGAAACTAAGGAACAAAGTAAAAGAAAAATCAGAGTGACCAAGGATTGTGCTAGCAAATTCAATTTCTTCAACCTGAATTCAGGTTCTTCTTCTTCCTCTTCCTCCTCCTCCTCCTCCTCCTCCTCTTCTTCTTCTTTTTCAAAACTCTATGTTTTTATTCAAAAAATTGTATAACATGAGGAATTTACATTTTACCTATTTTATATAAGAAATAAACATTATAGATTTTAAAATTCCTCAAGGCTTTGTTGGATAATAGTTATGTCAATTTATCTCTTGTTTCCAAAAATAGGTCATGTTTGTATTTCTTTCAAAATGCTCTTTGTTGGCTATAAACTCTCACATTGACAACTATTATACATTATCCAGCACTTGATGTTCCAGTTCAAAATAATTATATTAACTGACTTTAGATTTTTCTCAGTCCCTGTGGGGCCTTCGCTCCCAAGATTGATGAGCTGTGACACCTTATTTATGCTGCCTTCCTAACTTGACAAACAGCAGGGACGGTTGTTACACTGAGTGGAGAAGGGAGTACCAGGGTGGGAGAAAACCATACTGCATCCTACAATGGCAGCCACTTCAGGCACTTGCCTTCCAAGCCAATTAAAACACTGCTTAGCAGATTTTACACTTCTGTTGAACACATAACTTTTTTCTTCAATTTAAGTGTCCCAAAGCTGCATTAGTACACATTGCAAATGTAACAATTAGAAAGGGATTAAACTTCTGTCTTCCAGATATTTTAGAGAAGCTAGTTTCGAAGATAAAGTTGCTGCTCTCCCAAGTTTAAATACACTAACACTCAAATCACTTCTGATATTTCCCAAAATGGCGTTAGGCTTTCTTTTAACTATTGAATTCTCTCTGGCAGAGCCAGGGCAATAAAACCCATCACATTCTAATTTCCAGACAGCTTGATAGAACCAATGTTCTCACTATAGATAAAGTGTAATGAAGCACTTTCTTTCCCATAGGAAAGTCTTTGACTCATATGCTTTGATGCCAAGTAGCCTTCACATCTGCTGCTTCTCCATTGATGGCTTTAACTTGGCATGCTAAACTTGTGTCTGATGAAGCAGATTTACTCAAAGGCACCATTTTATTTCTTCCAATGGGAATGTAGTAAATCCCTGTAATAAATATAGGATCAGGCTCATATACAATAAATTGTGTGTTAGAGAATAAAAGAGGGAGGGGGAATTTCTCCTTGGGTAAAAATAATTCCTTTTTATGGAAATACAACAAAATACATAGTAAAGAATTGGTTTTAATATTATTTCAAGCAGAACTAATTTAAATAAAAATATAGTAGACATTAGTAAATAAGACTGCAACATTGTGTTAAAACTATCAAATTATTTTATTAACATATTACATCTTAATGTTACCTTTAAAGTACTGCCTAAAACTGATATTTCTGTGCAATTAACAAAGCAATAATAATCTTTGAGGGTCAGAGAAAGCACATGACTATAAAAATCTTCAATTAGCTAGTTTTCTTGTTGAAAATGAAAACCATATCAATATAAGTAAGTAAGTTATAAGTAAGCTAACTGCTCCAATGGATCAGTGCTCAAACATATAAAATATTTAAATTATTTTATTTACAGATGTGAAAAGAAAAATAAAACTTATGAAAAATACTTAGCTATTTATGAATTCATCACTTTCAAAACATTGTCGAATAGTTTGGGGTTTGGGAAGCCAGAATATGTTAGGTTTACATGTGACTATGTTGGAAGGGAATTTAATGACTGACACATAGATTGTTTATTTCTGAAACAGCATACTAAGAAATTCTCAATTAAGGAATAAAAGCACAAGTTAGGACTGTGTGGTAATTGACCCATCAGTGGAGAAGACTGCATAATTCTGCATCTGAACTGTCTCCTTTAAATTCTAACTCATGATAAATCCATGTGTGAATTAATGCTGCCTCTTTAATTTCAATAATTACATTCCTTTCATGTTCTTGCAAAGGGCATGATCTTTTATTTCAAAATTGTATTCTTTGATAAATCTGTACATGTACACTATATCTAGCTCATGATCATCTTTCAGTCACTTCCTCTAAGTCCTCTGTACTTCCTCTTGTATATCTCCAATCCATATAGATTTTGAAGAAAACACACTGTATTGCTCATGTGATGAAGAGACTTTAATTACTCATCTTAAAATAGTAATGCATGACAGTGATCTGAAACAAAGAACACCACTGGCTAAAGCATCTCACTCAATAAGGCTACTCTCATGTGATTTGGTATCATATGCTGAAAGAAATCATCTCTGCAGTTACTGAAGTGCCATGAAGAATTTCTAACAATTCTACCATTGAATAATGCTTCCTGCAAAATGGCAGGAAATATTGAGAACCAGAGTAATCATAGCAACTATGTGCATTCAGGAAAGCATGACCTATTTTTCTATTCAAGTGCTAATACATAATAATTGAGCCTTTTATAGTAAATATTACTTTTTATAATGTTATTATAGTAAATATGTTGTTTTTTCACTACTATCACAGATCTTGCAATAAGATAAACAAAGGTAGCATTCTTATTTTAAAATACTAAATATTTATGACCGAAGATCGATCGATCCATCTATCTATCTATTTATAAATCTAACTATTAATTAAGCACATGTTGTCAGTTAAAACCATTGTATGTCTATCTCTCAATTCAAAATTTACTTATGTTCCTTTAGACATTAGGAAATGATATCTTTAGAGGAATTTTAATCCAGCAATATGGTTGCTTTGTCTGGAATATAGACCTTTAATCCTAAACAATATGGGTAAGGTTAGTTTGTAAAAGGAAGCAGTCATCTTTGGAAGAGACATCTAACTGAAAGGTAGACAAAGTGATAAATTACAGAAATATTTGACAGAATGAGTCAGAAATATGATACACCCAACTCTCATGGGAAGAGAAGCTATTTAAGAGTACAGAGAGAGAGAATCAGCCAATTCTGTGCAGAGCACTTGAGTGAGTTGGGAGTCATTCATGAGTTCATGAACTTCAGTACAGATCAGCAGTGGCAGTTGAAGCCAGAGAATAAGAAGGAGTCAGCAGATTACATCAAATTGCCAGAGCTAGTTTAAGGACAAGCAGAACAATTCATTGAGAAGCTGAGAGAGGCCTGAATGAGTAAGTCAGCTTGGAGAGGAGATGGAGCCAGAACAGCTGAGTTGAACCTGTCATCCAGAGCTTAGAAAGAACTAGAAAGGGTAAGTTTATTCAGCATTAAGCCTCTGAGACAACAATAAGATCAGATGAATAAAAGTTACTCTTACAAATATCCCTTAAACACTTAAATGATTTCTGCAGAAATATGCAAGCTACTTATGTTTCAAACACTTAGTGTGATTTAGTTTAGGATATCACTGAATTGATGAGTACAGATGATAAATCATAAAAAACACGTGATGGCTGTATACGCCCTACTGGCACAAATTAAATATTCAAAACTCCAATTTGAGCAAAGAGCTGAGTTGGATCTCCAGGACTCACAAGGTGAAAAAGAGAGAATTAAATTCTCACCAAATCATTTATCAGACCATCTCTACATGTAAAAAGGACACGTGAACAATCATAAACACACGTAAGCATTTGTGGAAAAGCCGAGACAAGTACATATAGTAATAAAATTTTTTAAAATTAAGATAAAAAGTTGGTATGTGGTAATAGAGAGCAAATGTTGTATTCCAGCACCACAAAGAATGCAGAACAGGAGTTAAGATTAGCCAAGATATCAAAAGTGATGATGGT
The DNA here is from genome assembly GCA_019843965.1 of Rhynchomys soricoides. NCBI lineage: Eukaryota > Metazoa > Chordata > Mammalia > Rodentia > Muridae > Rhynchomys > Rhynchomys soricoides. Next base: position 7,768,055 of record JADRCH010000046.1, read on the forward strand.
TACAACAGAATACCATTGTTACTATTGCTACTGTAATGCCATTAGCCTTTAGCTCCATTGTTAATGACTTAGCCTATCAATATGCAACTCATGTTTCAGTTTTCTCCTTTTAAAAAATAATCCTGATGATAAGTTCTTCTTATTTGTGAAGAATTATATACAGGGACTTTTAATTTAAGTTTTCCTAAAGAGGAAGAGAAAGGGGGAGGCAGCAAAGAATGAAGGGGAAAAGGGGGAGAGAGAATGAAAGAGAAGGAAAAGAAAGACTACTGTTGGTAGATATGAAAATTTACAATGTTTTGCTCCAGAAATTTTTTCAACCAGCTACAACTCTAAAGTTCTCTATGTACACTTTCAGATAAATTGATTTTCAAAATAGAAATTATATAGGATACTAGCCATTTAGTTAAAATATATATCCATTTATATACAGAAAAGCAAAAAAGAAAATATTAAGTGACAAAAGCAATTTCTAACATGCATTTAAGTCAACAATGTGTCACAGGTTTTCCATCAGTGGCTGCATTTATTTCATTTCACTCATGATTGACTGTACAAAGTTACTAAAGTATGTACAGATAACAAAAGAAAGAAGTCATTGAAGGAGGCTAAAAACTACTGAAGTCTGTGCAAAAAAGGGAATTGTTTTATATTGTCACTCCCTCTGTGTGTGTGTGTGTGTGTGTGTGTGTGTGTGTGTGTGTGTGTGTACCCATGGAAATGCAGAAGGCAGAGCAGTACTACAAATGTTCCTCTCTTTTACTTTCTGCTTTATTTCCTTGAGAAACGCACTCTCACAGATTTTAAACTCACCATTTTCTCTATGCATACTGGCCAGTTAGTTGTTGGTATCTGCTCAGCTTTTCCCTCAGGGCTGGGATTTAAGTGCTGAAGCTATGCTTTGCAGTTAATGAGGGTGCTGGAGATTTGAACTCCTGATCTTCTGCTTGTAGATTCAGTGCTCTATTCACTGAACCATTTGCCCAGCCTGCATGTATATTTTAAAAGAATGCATCAAAGTCAGTTTGCAGATAGAAAATGAACCAATAATATTTTGAGTCTAGGAAAGTGTATAGCAAACAAAAATATCAAAATGTTAAAAATCCTGAGGGATAGCTGTAACTACATACAACAGACAACATATTGAAACACATAACAATATCAAGAAAATGGAACCAGAAGTGATAAGACATGAAAAACCAAAAAATGAAAACCAAAACAAATAAACAAACAAACAAAACCAGGAAATGACTAGCCTGCAAGGAGAATTTACAGATGATTCAATGGGAAAAACTTGGAAGTCTGGTTAATAAAAGATGTTCTAATCTTTGGGGTCTCTACCCAATGGAAATTTTACAATTTTTCTCAATGTGGACTCAGACTTTTAAAATTAAGGATTAAGTTAACCATGCTTACTAAAGACAAAAAGTAACAAACAAAAATTCTATCACCTGACAAGTACTATCTGGACCTAAGAAGTAGTGGCTACAGTCAAATACAGAGGGCATCTTAGGAAGAACTGAAGATACCTTCTTACGATCATAAGACTCAATTAAATACATTTAAAGACCACAAGGGAACAAAAATATTTTTGAGTCAAAGACCAATATTCTATCATGTTTAAGGTTCTAGTTAAATATATAGTACCAAAATAAATTAAAAATGAAAATAAGATAAAGTTAAAATATTAACAGAAATTGTGTTTGTAAAAAAAAGTGTCATCCTTTTGTAGAAGAAACCAATTCCTTTAATATTATAGGAAAAGATATTAGGTATCTGTATCACTTATATGCTAAATACAACACATTAAAAGTAACTAAGGAATTTTCATTGTTTTAAAATAACATTATTGTGAAAATATCTAGTAGAGACAAATGTTGATACAGTACTGATCATGATAACTGCAGCATAAGAGTAACTGACTAGAGTCTTTAGGCTCCTATTTCACCACTGTGTGAGAGCAGTGTACTGGCCAAAAGAGAAGACCCAGACAATGTATTTTGATGGATAAGTTAGTGAACATTAGAATGAAAATATTGGGTAAGCCCCAGGAGGAGGAAGAGAAGGAGAAGATGAGAATGAGGAAAAGGAAGAAGGAAGACGAGAAAAGGAAGAGAGGAGGAAAAGGAAAGAGGAGGAGGAGAAGGAGGAGAAGACAAGGGAGGACAAAGACAGAAAAGAAGAAGCAATGGGAGGAGGAGGAAGAGGAGGAACAGCAGGAGGAGGAAAAGGAGGATGAGGAAGAGGAGGAGGAGGAAGAGGAGGAGGAGGAGGAAGAGGAGAAGGAAGATGAGGAGGAGGAGGAAGGAGAAGAGGAGGAGGAAGAGGAGGAGGAGGAGGAGGAGGAGGAGGAATGCACCTTCTAGTCTAAAGCGAAGGAAATTACTCTCAGAAATAAAGGAAGAATGAATAGGGCTTAGGAAATAAGAAGACTATGGTTAAACAGCATTGCTAAGGCAGGACTACGGAACAACAGTTTTGTAGACATTGGAGAAATATAAAAATGTGTGTGTGTAACCAGTGTGAGAAAAATAGAAAGTAAAAAGCCACACTTCACAGTGCTTCGTAAACCCTGCAAGATGCTAAATTCTTATGCTAAAGCACATGGGACATGACCATTTTAAAGGACTTCAAGTCACTTTAGTAACAACGTAGCAAATACTAGAGACAAAACTGGGAAACTGGGCCTTCAGATATAACTGTGAAAGATGGTTTGGAAATGACTCTGGGTTGAACTGGGAAAGTAGTAAGAAAGTTGATGGATAGCAGATAGAAGGGACAGGATGTGGTGAGCACTGGCAGGTGTATGGGATCTGTTTATATTGAATACACGAATTCCTGCTGCAGAGAGGATGGTCAGTAAATACTGATTGAATGAAAATGTAATATATTATAATTGAACATCCATATCCTGTTTAGAACATAAGGTACGTACAGAATGATACTAATAGACACAGGCATCACAATAATTACTCCATTAATGATTAACATGAAAAGCTTTACATTAAATAATTTAAAATTTCCCTTTATCGGAGATAAACTCCCCAAAGATCTCCAACTTACACATTGATGAAGCATGGTTTCAGAGTACATTAACCTAGATATCTGGAAGATCCCAAGAAAAACATCTAAAGATGTTTTTTGTTTCATTTATATAATTTGTCCTTCTTTATACATTAGAAATTAGAATAATGAAGGAGGAAAATATCATCTAATACTTTTAACAATACTTACACATTACTTAATTGTTGCCCATGAATAAAGATGTCTTATTTGACATATTTTATTAGTAAGTGTGGCAAAGTCAAAAATTTTACAAAGGTCAACTTAAGGATTCCATGAATTGGAATGTGGAATCATATGCAGGATCATTTTAAGGACTGAATTTTAAATTCTTCTTATAACCTAGTAATGAATATATATGATACATGTGAGACTGCTACAAAGTGTTTACTATGACATAGCTTTACTCAATAAAGTTTAATTCAATAATTAAAATTTACATAATGAGAAATGACTTGTTCATCATTCCAAATGGGCCTCAACAGAGGAATGCATACAGAAAATGTGGTACATTTACACAATGGAGTAATACTCAGCTATTAAATCAAGGAATTCACGAAATTCTTGGGCAAATGGATGGAATTAGAAAATACCATCCCACTCACAAAAGAACACACATGGTATGCACTCACTGTTAAGTAGGTATAGGTCCAAAAGCTCGGAATACCCAAGATACAATTCACAGACAACATGAAGCTCAAGAAGTTAAACCAAAGTGTGGATGCTTCAGTCTTTCTTAGAAGGGAGAACAAAATACTCACAGGAGGAAATACGGAGACAAAGTGTGGAGCAGACTGAAGGAAAGGCCATCCAGAGACTGCCCCACCTGGGGATCCATCCCATAAACAGACACCAAACCCAGACACTATTGTGAATGCTAAGAAGTGCAGGAGCCTGATATGGCTGTCTCCTGAGAGATTCTGCCAGAGTCTAATACAGAGGCAGATTCTTGCACCTAACCATTGAACTGAGCACACAGTCCCCCGAGGAGGAATTAGAAAAAGGACTGAAGAAGCAGAAGGGGTTTGCGACTCACAGGAAGAACCAACCAGATCCCTCAGAGCTCCCAGGGACTAAACCACCAACCATAGAGTACACGTGGAGGAACCCATGGCTCTAGCCGCGTATATAGCAGAGGATGGCCTCGTTGGACATAAATGAAAGGAGAGGCCCTTGGTCCTGGGAAGGCTTGATGCCCCAGTGTAGGGGAATGCCAGGGTGAGGAGGTAGGAGTGGGTGGGTGGGGAGCACCCTCATAGAAGCAGGAAGAGGGAGATAGGATAGGGTGTTTGCAGAGGGGAATCTGGGAAAGGAGATAACATTTGAAATGTAAATAAAATATCCAAAAACAAAAAACAAAACAAAACAAAATACCCGAAAACAAAGAAACGAACAAACAAAAACCCAAAAACCAGAAGAACAAGGAGAAAGAGGAGGAGGAGGAGAAGGAGGAGGAGGAGGAGGGGAAGAAGAAGAAGAAGAAGAAGAAGAAGAGGAGGAGGAGGAGGAGGAGGAGGAAGAAGAGGAAGAAGAAGAAGAAGAAAAAGTTGTTTAGCAAGTAGTGGGAGAATCAGGAACTCAACTCAGTTTCTCTGATTCTACGATTATAGGCTCTTGCACTTTCTTCTATAACTATTTGAAATATAATTGCACCTTTTTTTTTTTTTAAAGAAAACTATGTGACAAAAGTTTGTCTTTTAAATATACAGAGAGCACAAATTTCTTTTGATATCATCATGGTCAGATGTTCATACTATAGAAGTAAATTTGGCTAGGTCAGAAATCGAGGAAGTCTGTGAAGCTTGGAACCCCCAAGTCCTGGATTCGACATAAACAAGGTTATTTTTAAACAGCTTTGTGAAAACCAAGAAATCTTTTTAAAAAAATAATGTACCTCTCCAAAGAGGCTAGATAACATATGAGCTGTAGCTATTTTTGTATTTTGATCCTTTAACATATTTGTATATTCATTCTCTTAATCTTTATACTGATAGAGTAGAGAAGGTACTGTTACTTAGTAACAGTTTGCATGTATTTAGCCCTGGGGTATGGTTTTAATTCTACTATATAAATTATCATCTTTCCAGAAACAGCTTCATTTTGATTTTGATGCTTTTGGATAACACCCTCAAACTCTCACCTTCTTCATTATCTACGTACTGATAAGGGTATATTTGGTGATACTCTGCAGTTATAGACAAAGATCATGGAATTGCTGCCATTGCTATGAGAGAAAGTGTGTGCTATTCAATGGCTGTGGAAGGAAAGAATAAGAACACTTTTCTTCAGTTAATATCCACAGGAGCTCAATGAACAAAAGCAACATTGTCTTTGGGTATGGAACTAGGCAATGTTGTTGAGCCCCATAACTGCCTGTGTTTCCACAGCACCAAGAACTTACCCTGAAAGCTAGATGTCTCTTCTTGCTTGAACTAACGAAAGTACAATATTTTAAAACAGGTCTCTGAAACTGAACATTTCAGCACAATCAGACAACAGTAGGTGCTTGTTAACTTAGGAAAAATATGATTGAAATTCCTTAAATATCAATACTTCTTAGAATAAGATATTATTTTCATATGCAAAATTTTACTTTTTAAAAAGTAAAAATAATATTGTATGTAAATAGCCCACACTTCAAAAGCCTGTGTGTGTAGAGATCCAAACGATCATGGGCTACTCTGATTTCTCTGTTGCTAGGTTTTAAACAAGCATACCATATCTAGTATATTGGTAGAGTTTAAAAAGCCAAAAGATGAAATTGAAATTAGAATATTTAAAGATTTAAAAAAAATATCTAAAATAAAATCTTCATGGCTCGTGTAAGTTATTTTTTTCTTCTGATTTTAACATTAATAATTCAGCATGTGATAGAGTTAGCAACATACGGTAATTATTGTTAGCTCCATAATCATCCCTGTATGGTTGTTATTGCAACCTGTATACATTACAGATTTCAGCTCTAAAGGATTTCTGTATTGTTGGAAATAGGAAAGTTTCTTTATGTCAATTTCTGCAGGTACGAGAGGCATCCTTTTGTGAATGTCAGAAAAATAAAAGATGAAAGTGTAGGCAGCAAAGTCAGTGGCAAGGTAGAGTAGACAAACATGCCACAATAGAAAACAAAAGAGGTAAGAAACAACGAAGAATTGAAGAGATAGCCATGAAAGCGAGCAAGTTCACACAAGGAAAACAATGTAAGAAGACAAAGAGAATTATGTTTTTGGATAGTTTTGTGTTCTTTAATATCAGCTTTGCAGATAATGAATTGGGGCTTTGAAACAGGAGTATTTTTAAAATAAATTTAAAAATTAAATTAAAATCCCCAAGTTCATAGAACACAGAAATAAGTGATTTCTGGTGTCAATTCATTATGTTGTGCACTTAATCTGTATAATTAAACAAACTCTGCCCCAGGAATTCCTTGTGCACAGGAATAATTAAGTCTCACAACATTTCACTAACCACTAAGTACTTGATATTGACTACGTGTATTTATCATTTCTCCAACTGATGTTTGTAAGAAAATATCTCAAAGAATGATTTTATAATAAAAAACTTGGTAATAACTCCATAAAATTAGAAAATTGATCAGTTGTACTTGATGTAGTCAAAACTGCCATATTGACTTAAATGTTTAAGTGATATATGATTAATAAATTTGAATAATTAAAATGATTTTTAATTAAACACAAAGTATAAATCCAATATTTAAACTAGCAAACAAGCTCAGTGAAAAAATAAAAATTTAAATCTATATGCAGCTAAGTAAATGAAATGTACTTAGTATTTGAAAATTGAATTTCCTTTAGAATTCTACCGTTCAAGGCTAGTAGAGTTTTATAATAATGTTTCAAGAAAAAATTATCCTTAGCATGCTTATGGTTAAGTAATAATGAAATCATTGTGAATCCATAATGAAACTTCTCTACCCTTGGAAGCAATAACTAGATTGCAGTGTACCTGCAGTGTTCCAGACAATGAGTAGGGCTATTTCTGGCCCTAGTAACCTCTTGAAGCATGATTGATAAAAGAATTAAATAACGTGGAACAATTTTTTCAAATAAAATTTTATGCTTTACATCAACTATCAGTTGCGTATGAATGAGCCATGAAGGCCTTTGAAAATACTTTAAAAATTTTCCAACTTATAAAACAAGTACTTGACAAACTACAAAAGCAAGGATAAAGGGCCCTAAACACGTAAGTGGAAATTCCCTCTTTGCTACATTATTTTCTGATGAACAAGCAGGAATTCAAAGATGAGGAGAAAATAAAGAGGCCTATGAGTTACTCTGTTAGGAAGACAACACAATTACCCCACCCAGAAATGTGGGTACAGGCTGTTCCTCCAGACATCACTGTGAATTCGATTGGATAAATATAGATAAGAACTGACTCTTCCTTAAGTTATTATAATCCACCTCATTTCAACTGAACCAAATGCATGCATGGGAAACATTGTTGCATTCAAGTATTCTATTCTTGAATATGCATAGGATTTGGAATCTGTTGTTATTCAATTTTCAAAAAAGGTATCAGTTTTTCACTCAAAGATAAAATCTAGTTAAAACCATTATCTTTGGGAAGAATTTTCTTTACAATCCATTAGGAAATACACTATATATTTCATCTTTAGTCTCTTTTTATGTTTTTATACAAAGATTTATTAAATAAAATTTTAATTTAAGACAGCATTTTCCCGAAGTCTCAACATAGCTTTTATAAATTTCTGCTGAAATAAATTAGAAACATAAAAGTATAAGAGATACAACAGTCCTCACAAGAGACTGGTATTTATAAATATGCTTTACGGTATTGCAAATGCCTCACACCATATCATTATTTCTTTGAATCATAAATAAAATGGTAGCGGTCCTCTGCTCTTTCTCCCGGGGTCTCACTGCCTCCCTCTAGTGTCCGTTTCTCAGCTATACTTTTTTGAGAAAGGCGATTGGCCAGGCTGGAGTGGACACATCCCACATTCTGGCAATGTTCTGTATTCAGGGTGTCATAATTTTCATGCTAGGCTCTTCTCAAGCAAATATCGTCTTACTTCTGTCTCCAGAACAGCGGGGACTTCGGGCATGCACTACCATGCCCCTGGACCTACTGTTTGTTTGATCCACCTCCAAGTTCCACACATAAATCCTCAGATGATGGTTATATGTGTAATACGTCTATTCATTTCAGTGAAAGGTGAATAGGATATGGTTTTCTTTGTATTTACAAACACTTTTTTAAAAATGTCTTTCAGTGGCTGGAGAGATGGCTCAGGGGATAAAGTGCTTGCTATGCAAGCAGTCGGGCCTGAGCTTGCATCCCCAGCGTAAACATAAAAGTTGCAAGCAACGGCACACCTCTGGATCTGCGTCATGCGGGTAGGTGAAGGGAGATATGGGTCCCAGGGTTTCACCAACTAGCCAGTCTAGCTAAAATTGTAGCTCCAGTTTCAATAAGAGACTGTCTGAAAAATAAGGTGTTCATGAGGTGGACCAGGAGGTGGGTAATGACTAGACTGTAAAAAAGTAAAAGCAATAAAAAACAAAACAAAACTGCTTTACAGAGTAACAGAGCATTTTAATAACATGCTTATTGAATGACTAAAGAAGCAAATGGGAAATTAATTGGTCTAGAACTTTCAAAACAGTAATAAATAATATCAGTTATTTAATACATTGAGAGAGCAAAAATAATACTAAAACAGGGTAACTCAACAGAGAGAAAATGTGTCTTATTAAGCCAAGCCCACTCATGACGGCAACTTAACAAAGCGAGACAGAAAGGAATGTGCGGAACCCTCTATAAACTCCTCCCAATAACACTGACAACGACCTAAGCATAATAGTGAGCATCTTTCTCACAATCAGGGTAAGGCACAAACCTAATATTTATCTGTACAGTAAGAAGAAAAAAGTGAGTAAAAAAAAGGTTACATTTGTATCTACTTTCTATATTAAAATATCAAAATAACCTATAGGTTAAGTTATAGAAATTCTAGAAAATTAATATGGCTGGAATAACTGTTAGGATACAAGTCAACTATATTTCTAAAAAATCAGCAAAACATAATCAGCATAAAAATTTAAGACATCACATTTGTTATATCAACAAAAATTAAAATTCTTTTCAAAGATTTAGAAAACTTCTTTGTAAAATTTTACAAATGTCACTCAAAAGCACTTTTAGTCTTTTAAAATATGCAATAAACTCTATCAGAGCATTTGTATTTCTCACTGTTTCAAGTACTGATAAGATTAGACGTGATGGGCAAATATTTAGCTGTACAACTATCGGTCTCTTAAACTCCATGCTGGTATTTATATGGGATAAATAACAGCAGAGCTATATCCTTATATTTATAAATAAGAGGGATCATTTGCGTTTTTGTGGTTAGGTTTCAGGAGCAAGTAAGGCTTACCTTGAAAAACGTCATGGTCGCTCCGTCTTCTACTGCCCCATACTCTATCTTGGTTTGCTTAGCTAAATCGTCAGCAGAGTCAATAGGCGACTCCATGCGTTCCACGGTCAGAAAGGCGGCTAGGTTAGCGGTATACGAAGAAATGATGATAAGTGTGAAAAACCA
>JADRCH010000046.1:7782703-7876543 GCA_019843965.1 Rhynchomys soricoides
CCTGCTGTTACATGCTCTCATGTGATCTTTATGATACAGAAGGTTTCTGCACTTAGAAGGCATTATCTCAACAACTCATAACCAAATGCCCAATTCCTATAACTAAATAAGTAAATTAGTCAAAAGATTTATCTCCAAAGAATGATAAAAGGAACATAAGAATTATGGAATTGAATATAATGTATTCAATAATTTGGCACAATAAAAGCATTATATAAATATTATAGAATATTATGAATCTTTCCTAAGCTGTAGATTTAGTTGATAAAATCAAATGCTGGAGATTAAAATATTTTTTTCCTATTCTTAAAATTCAATTACCTACAAGCATAAAGCCGATCTGTGGAGTTAGATTTATTGTTTACAAATTGAAGGTCTTAGAAACATAACCACAGATAGTCATAACATTGTCTGTGTGCATTCACTAAATCCTTGAGATTTAGGAGCTTTGAACTTGACAAAGACGCCATAGAGGGTATTGTTATAAATTGAGTAAAGAGAGATGGCATGGTAAGGCCAGAGAGGTGAAAATGTAAATAAATATAAAGGGTTCCACTTCCCCTTTCACATATATGGAAGATATGTGGAAGAAGGAAAGAAAGAATGAAGGAGAACAGGGAGTGAGCCAAGGAAGGGAGAAAAGAAGGAAGGGAGGAAGTCCCCAACACTGCCTCTGAGGGTCTGTCTAGTTTCCATGGTGAAGGAATCTCATAATTTAAACAGAAAAAAATAATACATGTAGTGTAAACAGCCACTTTAAGAAACATACTGTGCATATTCCACAAAATTATTTACTGCTAAAAGAGCAACACCAAGCATAAAGCAAAAACAAAACAACAAGAACATCTGAAAGACTATTTGTTCAAAAAATGTAAATATAGCCTATGGAATGATGTGTGTCACTAATATGGAACTCTTTCACGTCTCTCCAGATCCATGATCATCCAGCAGTGACTGCATAAGTCATGTGGCTTCTCTTAGGTAACATCCTGCCCCGTGTGGACTGCATTGATTTCCATGTCTATTTTGTCCCATTCACCTTTGTCAGCAGCTCTAATTCCTTTTCTAGCCATCTTTTTCCTAGGGTAAATTTCTTCTATGTTCCACTTAGCTCTATCCTCCGCACTACTAATGGACTTGCTTCAATCAACATCTATATTCCTCTCTCCGTTCCTCCAGACTCATATTCAATCATGATATGCTTCCAAATTTATTTTATAAGAATTATTTCCATAATTGTCCATATTGCTTCCTTGACATAAAGTGAGTTTTCAAAAATTCAATATTGTACTTGACAATACTGAAATGTCCAATATGAATTCACAGTGGTTCTTCTATCTTTCCCTCTTAATTATTCACTCAATCTCTATGGTAGCATCACTTTCTGGCATTTTTACATGAACAGCAGCAGGCATGCTACAAACCATTTGCTCAATGAGGCTCAAAATCCTTTGAGTCTTCTTCCCTTCTTTACATTCTGTTATCACAATAACATAACTTACAAACATTTATCTATTTACATCAGCACACCTAAGCATCTCTCCCTATTCTCTTTGACCATGACCATAGTGTACTCTGCTAGCTAAGGGTGCCACAGTAGGCAGCAATAGATTTATAGAGACTATGCTTATTTCAAATGCTTCTTTCTTTTTAAAATACTGTTTTCTGATCAGTTTTATTGTAGAGTAAATTCTATTAAATTTTATTGTAATTCCTGTGTTATCTCAGCCATGTTTAATAAAAGTCTTTAGGCATGTCCAAAATCTTCAAAGAAAAAAAAATCTGGACCTTAGGTATAGAATTTAAGACAATTTTCTATTGTGTTCCAAAACAGCATTCCAGAATTAACCCTGTATATTTTGCCTTGCAAACTGTGATCTCCTACATGCTGTGCTGACTCTTTAAAAATAAAAATCTTATCTGAAAAACTCTAATCCTTGCATTTGTTCTTCTCAATCCTTTTCTCTTGTGCCATTTATTCTGCAATTCCCAATACCGCTTAATGGTTGGCTATATCCTATATTCATCTTTGAATTCCATTATCTCCCTAACATTTATTTTCTACCTTCCTAGCTATAAAACATGCTTTGTGTTTTAGAATATGGGCAGAATACATTTGAATATTAAGTTCAAGAACTTTTGTCATGAACTGGGTTTTTCTCATTTTATTAGGGAATGGTGCTGAATAGAAAAGTAGTAGAGCCCCCATGACAGGCTTTGACTGAATGAGAAAGTTACCCATGTCTTTTGAAATCCTTTGGGATATATTTGCTACAGAGGTTTACTAACAGCTTTTTCTTTCTCTCTTTTCCATATCTCTGTCATGAGGACATCAGGCCATACCTATCATTACTTAATTCTTTCAGTATAAACCAACGGACATTTATTCCTTGCTATTACATTACTGTTTAATAATTACATAATTATTAAATTATAAATTAATGCATGTTATGCAGTGTCTTATTTAGCTTTGTGTACTTTCCAATTTCTAGAACAAGTTTTAAAACATAGATGGCATTTAAGTAATTCAGTAACTTTAGTGTTTCTCCTACTTTTAGTTTTTTTCTCGGTGTCTGGACAAATACAATACCTGTTGGCAATCTTGTTTGTCTATATGTATTTTCTCGTCAATCCTCAGCTTCTATCATTGTGAAATATTAATGTTAATAACTTTCTCTAAAGCCCATTTTTGACTATTTTTAACTTCTAACAACATTACTATTGAACACTACCACCTCTGTTAATTGTTGAATGCATTTTCTTCTTCTTAGCATCTTCCCCGTTGCTTTTGGCTTGGCCACAATTCTTAGATCTCCCTTGTATCCTTAATCACCTAATACTCTCATGGATTCTAAACATCGTAGTAATGCACACAAAACTCTAAACTTGACACCATAGGTTCTCTTTGTGTATACTCTATTTAATTCTATGAATCATTTCCTAGATGTTTGCCATTGTTTAAAATAAATCCAGTGACTTCTAGCGTATTAGTTTTCTATCCTAATTTCTTCCAATTTAAATAGATATGTCATTTTCCCCCTGAATTACTAAGACTTAAAATATGTTGTCAAGAAGATGAGAATGGATCAATTTGCATTCTTCTCCATGCCTAATGCCACTTGAGCCAGCACCATTTGTTGAATATGCTGTCTTTTTTTCCCCTGGATGGTTTTGGCTTCTTTGTCAAAGATCAGGTGTCCATAGGTGTGTGAGTTTATTTCTGGGTCTTCAATTCTATTCCCTTGATTTACCTGTCTGTCTCTGTACCAATACCTTGCAGTATTTTCATCAGTATTGCTCTCCTTAAAGTCAAGTCCAAGTGGATTAAGGACCTCCACATAAAACCAGATAATCTGAATCTATTAGAAGAGAAAGTAGGGAAGAGCCTTGACTACATCAGCACAGGGGAAAATTTCCTTGACAGAACACTAATACCGCAGGCTCTAAGATCAACTATAGACAAATGGGACCTCATAAACTTGAAAAGCTTCTGTAGGGCAAAGGATACTGTAAACAGGACAAACCAGCAACTTACAGATTAGGAAAAGATCTTTATCAACCTTACATCCAATAGAGGGCTAATAAAGTTAAACTCCAGAGAACCAAATAACCCTAATAAAAATGAGGTACAGAGCTAAACATAGAATTCTTAATTGAGAAATCTCAAATGGCTGAAAAGCACCTAAAGAAATATTCAACATCCTTAGTCATCACGGAAATGCAAATTAAAACAACCTTGAGATTCCACTTCACACCAGTCAGAACGGCTAAGATCAAAAACTCAGGTGACAACAGATGCTGGCGAAGATGTAGAGAAAAAGGAACACTCCTCCATTGCTAGTGGGATTGCAAGTTGGTACAACTACTCTGGAAATCAGTCTGGTCGTTCCTCAGAAAATTGGACATGGTATTACCTGTGGACCCAGCTATACCACTCCTGGGCATATACCCAAACGATGCTCTAACATGTAACAAGGACATATGCCCCACTATGTTCGTAGCAGCCATATTAATAAAAACCAGAACTTGGAAAGAAACCAGATGTCCTTCAACAGAGGAATGGATACAGAAAAAGTGGTACATTTGCACAATATAGTTCTACTCAGCTATTAAAAACACTGATGTGGAGCAGAGACTGAAGGAAAGGCCATCCAGAGACTGCCCCATCTGGGGATCCATCCCATATACAGCCACCAAACCTGGATGCTATTGTGGATGCCGGCAAGTGCTTGCTAATGGAAGCCTGATATCGCTGTCTCCTGACAGGCTCTGCCATAGCCTGTCAAATACAGAGGCTGATGCTCACAGCCAACCACTGGACTGAGTGTGGGTTCCCCTATGAAGAAGTTGAGGGAGTTTGCAGCCCCATGGAGGGAGCAACTGTGTCAACAGGCCAGACCCCCCAGAGCTTCCAGGGACTGGACCACCAACCAAAGAATACACATGGAAGGACTCATGGCTCCAGAGGATGGCCTTGTTGGGCGCCAGTGAAAGCAGAGGCTCTTAGGCTTGAGGGTCTTTGATGTCCCAGTGTAGGAGAATGCCAGAACAGGAAAACGGGAGTGGGTGGGTGGGTGGGGAAGCACCCTCATAAAGATAGGTGGAGGGGGGATGGGATGGGGGTTTCTGAATGGGAGACCTGGAAAGGGGAAAACATTTGAAATGTAAATAAAGAAAATATCCAATAAAAAAATAAAGTTTAAAAAAAAAACCCAAAACATTAACTTCATGAAATTCGCAGGCAAATGGATGGAACCAGAAAATATCCTGTCACAGAAGAACATACATGGTATGTACTCAGTGATAGTAGATATTAAGGAAAAAGCTAAAAATACCCATGATGCAACTCATAGACCATATGAAGCTCAAGAAGAATGAAGACCAAAGTATGGATGCTCTAGTTCTACATAGAAGGGGGAACAAAATAACTACAGGAAGTAGAAGGTGGGAGGAACATGGGAGGGAGAGAGGAAGGGGAGGATCAGGTGTGGGATGAGATTGGAGGCAGATGTACAGAGGGTTAGAAAATTGAACAGAGGTGTGTAGCAGTGAGGGATGGGGAACTGGGGGTAATCACTACAAAGTCCCAGATGCCAGGAAAGTAAGAGGCTCCCAGGGCACAACGGGGATGACATTAGCTGAAATACCCAACAAAGGGGAGACAGAGCCTGTAGAGACCATATCCAGAGGTTAGGCACTGCCCTTGGTCTAGGACTGGGGACACCAACCCATCTCAAAAATATTAACCCAGAATGGTTCCTGTCTAAAGAAAATGGAGGAAGAAAAAGTGGAGCAGGGACTGAAATAAAGGGTATCCAGGGACTGCTGCACCATGGGATCCATCCCATCTTCAGACACCAAACCTAGACACTATTGCTGATGCCAAGAAGAGCTTACTGACAGGAGCTTGTCATAGCTGTTTCCTGACAGGTTGTGCCAGAGCCTGACCAATACAGATGCAGATGCTCACAGCCAACCATTGGACTAAGCACGGGACCCCAATGGAGGAATCAGGAGAAGGACTGAAGGAGCTAAAGGGGTTTGCAACCCCATAGGAAGAACAACAATATTAACCAACCAGACCCCACAGAGCTCCCAGGGACTAAACCACCAACCAAAGAGAAAACATGGAGTGATTTATGGCTCTAGCTGCACATGTAGCAGACGATTGCCTTATCTGGCATCAATGGGAGGGTAGGCCCTTGGTCCTATTGGGCTTGATGCTCCAGAGTAGGGGAATAATGGGGTGGTGAGGCAGGAGTGGGTAGGTGACTGATGGAGCATCATCTTTGAAGCAGGGTAGAGACAGAATGGGATAGTGGGTCAAAAAAAGTAAAAAAAAAAGAAAAGAAAGGAAAGGAAAGGAAAGAAAGAAAGAAAGAAAGAAAGAAACAAAAAAAGAAAGAAAGAAGAGAGAAAGACAAAAAGGAGTACTGGAAGTTCAGCCACTGAGTAAATTACAAACACTAAATTTTAAATCTCTACAGCCAGGATGTAATAATAGTGAGATGTATATCAGGGAAATTTATCTCAAATGCATTTTCCTCCTAAAAACTATGCACATGTTTTATATTTAGTTTCTTTGTGAGAGATCTTAGGATAAGTTTTTGTTGTTATTGTTGTTTTCATTTTCTTTCTCCCTTTTTTTGCCATTTACTACTGTGACTGAATATTTCAATATTATTCATGTCTTTCCAGCTTTCACTTAGCAAGCATTTCTTGCTTTGTGATGCACTAGAAAGTTTCTGACGTACAAAAATAAATCGATATAACCACCATAAAATTTAAATAAAATACATTCTCATCTTCTTTGCATCTTTCCTTCTTAAATACAAGGTACAAGCAAGCTACACTAGAGGCATCTCTGCATTTTGTGAACCTGCTTCTATGGTGGATTTCATTAGCTTTCATTGCACTTTGATCTTATTCTCTCATCATGGACTTCTATGGAGTTGATTCCTCTTGTTTCTTATGTTATACATTTTATTGTGCAAAACAATCCTTTCACTGAGTTATGCATCATGCAATTTGTTCCTTTTAAAATAAACCAATATCTACTATCTACTGAGCCAATAAAAGAATTTTTATCATTTTCTTAAAATTTGATTTCAGCATTAACTTGGGAATTTTATCACATAAAAGGGAAATTATATTACAGATAATAGAAAGTAGAAAATAATAATGGTAAATATTAGTTCGTCCCAAGTATTATAAATCCACAGATTTAAATACATTTCTCCTATTGCATCTTTCAGCAGAAATGATCTCCCTATTTTATAATTTTAATCAATCACTACTTGTTATTTCACCATTAATATTACCAAACAATAAATATGAGCCTTCAACGGATAATATGAAACCCAAGACAAATCTTGAAAATTTAATCATGGTCACTGCGCTATTCTGAGACTTTTATTCAGCCTTATTATGTTTAATTACTGTGATTATGTTTTTCCTTTTATGATCATACAATTAAACTAAGAATTTGAGAACAAGTGATCTTGTACAATGTCTTAACTGAGATTTAAAGGAAGTTAAAAAATCTAGTATTTAAATTTTCTAAGATATTTCAATAGCTTGTAAAACAAATATTATTTTGAATGATGATAATTACTCTTTGAACAAAATCTTAATAATTTCTTAAAGAAAATAAGATTAATAAAACATTGTATTGTTCATTGTTATATATACAGTAATAAAATGTTTTAGGGAAGAAAACTATAGTAAATGTCCATATGCATTTTAGCTATGTTTTTAATGGAGTTTGCATAGCAGTGAATCATGAAAAGAATATTCAGGCTATAATATTTTTAAATAATCAGATGGCTGTTGAAGGTACTTTCTTGATGATACTTTTGTCTTTTGAAGTCACTATGGCAGATGCTTATTGTGACCTGATGCTGTGTCATCAGCTGCACTTTTGTTTATTGTTTATTTACTTTTTAAAGGTCACTGATACTTAGTTAAGCCATGTCCTTTTCCAACACAGATGGCTCAACCATATTTGTGCCAACAACACCATCACGGACCCCTCATGGGTTTATCACTTAGCATTTTCTTAGGAAGCAAAGAAGAATGGAAAAATTCACAGCTGTCCTAAATAAAGTACTCTCCCTTTACAAGACACCTGGGTACACTGAGTGACACAAGGACAACTTTACTCATAAGGAAGCAAAATATTATTAACCACACTAGCTCAAGGAAACTACGACATGTTACAGTGGGCAGAAACACAGATTGAAATTTAGGAAAGAAGAAAAACATCTTCCCAGGTTATAGAAAATCTAACCACATCTTTGACTACTGATTTACTATATATCCTGTTCTAACTATGCTATTATAATGATCTCCTTGAAGGAGCAGGTGTAAAATGAGATCTTTTCCAGCTACTGAAAGGGAAACATGCCTTCAACTAAAATTGTAGCATCAACACTAGGCATGACCAATTAAAATGACTCTAGACCAGATAAATTTAAATAATGAGCTCCAGAAAATGAGAAATGATTACCATTTTATTTTCTGCCATCATGCCAATTATAAACCACAGAGCTGTGTTAGCTCATCTAGAATTGTTACACATAATCTATGAATGTTATTATCATTAGTATAAAGGAGGAGTGTGAATAGATTCTGGTTCCCAAGTATGCACAGAAGGTTGTAGTCCGGTTTTTAACAGTTCTCAGTGAGCCAGACTTACCTCAATGGGCGTCCATCTCAGCTTGTTTGGCAATCCTTATAATTCCCCAAAGAAACACAAAAGCAAATTCTTATGATCAAATTTAAGTTTATATGATGGAGGAATAGTTTTTCATTAATCCTCAAAATGAGAAACTTTTCAAATTTTACTCAAAATAGAAGACACTGCTTAGTACATTTGCACAGTACATGTTCTGGAACCAAATCCTTCACATTTAAATTTGTAATAGCAGGGGCTGAAGAGATGGCTCAGTGGTTAAGGGCACCTGCTGTTCATCCAGAAAACCAAAGTTCAGTTCCCAGCACCCACATGCCAGCTCACAACTGTCTGTAATTCCAGTTCCAAGGAATAGCCTCTTCTGACCTCCTTGGACATCAGGCAAGCACATGATGCTCATATATACATGCAAGTAGAACACTCATGCATATAGAAAAAAACAAAGTATTTAAAAAATTTGCAATACCATATAAGATATCATCAGAACCCAAGATAAACATATGTGAAATGACTCTGTTTAAATTAGTAAGTGAATTGGTAACATCCAATTTTTCTTAAAAATATTCTAAAATAAATGTTTATTTTTTCATTTACTATAATAAATGGCCTGAAAATACACATGCTCAAATTTTAAAACTAAATAATTATTCATAGATTTAAAATATTTAATCTTTAATACTGTGTGTGTGTGTATGTGTGTGTGTGTGTGTGTGTGTGTATGTGTGTGTGTGTGTATTTTAATCTGTATGTCTGGATACAGTGTGCCAAATTATTTGTATGGAAGTCAGAGAAAAATATAAGAATTGTTTTATTTTTTTACTATTATGTAACTTCCAGGGACCAAATACAGTTTTGTTGGAGAATGTCTTTGCCCACTGAACTATCTCCCTGTCTATGAATTCTTTAGGAAATATTAATTATCTGAACTGTAAAATTATTGTTAGTATATTTCTGTTTTATCACTTTGTTCTGAAATATAATTATTTTACACATTAGATAATTTATTCTTTATGTGTTCAGTAAAAGACATTTCCTTGAATCCACTAAGAAATGTTAAAGTATTTAAAATGTTAGGGAATCATCATTGCCACAATGGTAAAAATTATAAATCATATTAAAGGAATTAAATTTTAAGATTAAAAATTATTTCATAGGGTAAGCTGTTTGCTTGGCAAAAACTTTTATTACCAACTTTCAACAGAAAAGACTACATGAATTAATATTAAATATTTTGCTTGTAAAATCACCAGTTTTTGATCATAATGCCAAGCAGTTTTGGATAAAACATTTTATCAAAAACACTTTGCCAAATGGTGGTACACATTCTACATTCAAAGTCATGATTCCCTCAGGTTACTTATGTAAAGTTAATTTTTATTACTTTACTGCTGAAATAAAGAAAGAGACAAGGTCCTAGAATAGTTTTTGATCCACTTTGAACAAAATAATATATTTTTTTCAGCAAACTGCTATACTGTCAAATTGCTTCATGGATACAATCTGCTTTTATGTAGCAAGTACTATTTTATATTTATGCTTTACGTTTTCATATTTTATTTTTATTAATTTTCTTAATTTTGAACACTTATTAGTCATAGAATTTGTATTTTATTAAACTCTTTGATTACATAAATTATATGTTCCTTTTTTATTATTCACTAACTTATTGACTTTTCATTCTGATCAAAGCTTCCCCTCCTTTCATTCTCCCCTGTCCTTCGCTCTCATCTTCCCTCCTGCCCATTCAACCATCCTCCCTTTATATGTTCTTAATTTAGATTTCTCAGAAATAAGGAAGCTATTATTTAAGATCTGCTGTTATTGTATGTCCAACATTCTTATATATGAAAAATATGTCAAATTTTTCACTTATACCTTGACCTTAATTTATATTCATTGTTTGTGCAGTTGAATATGAGATACAGAAGCATATGTAGAATTTTTAACTTGTCCATGTCCAAGGCAATTTAAGAATTATTTTCCTTGCTAGGTTATAGCTCAGTCATAGTAGGGTACTTGCCCAGCATGTGGAAGGCCTTCCGTTCAATTGTCAGCACTGAAAAAGAAGAGTTTCTGAGAAAAATAATTCCCTAGCTACAATTGACAGCAGGTGCTTTCCAAATTATTAATGAGCAGGATATTATTAGTTAAGATTGCACTGTGTCTTCTATACTAAGATGCAGAAGGCTTCAAAACGTAAAACAATAATGATGAGGTTGAAGTTGATGAAGTTAAATTATGATTAAGAAAGAATGACAGGAAAAAGAATAAGAAACATTATATAATCTAGGATATAATAACACACCTGTTTATAAAGATAATTTTCAATGCAATAAACGCAGGTAAATATTAATATATTTTTAGATAAAATGCACTTCAAAGCATGTATACATCTATACTGTCATGATCCCACTTGAAAGAGATAATTTATGCTTTTGTAAAATATTCCTGATAAAATAAGGTGACTTCACACTCAGAACTCAGCTGCCACACTGTATGAACTTTCAATTATTTATTAATCATTATAATTCCCAGCATTGTATAGCTGACCTTTTTCGCCTTTTTCAATGTATATGCTTATTGATCTGGTGCTAAGTAGAACAAAATGTTAAATATCACCTGTACCAAAATTATTTTAACTTTCTGCTTTACTGTGAGAAGTCTCGACTTTAATGACCTTCCAGCTGTCACACCCATACTTCACATATTCTGTGTAGCATTATCCCTAAAATAAGCAGTTCTCTGTGCATGAAATTAGTTCTCCAATTATTCCAAACATTGTTCGAGAATTAAAGTGAAAATTATCAGTCACTTGTCTGCTTTTGTCATAATCTTGTATCCAATTAATCACCACACTTTCTTACATTTGGTTTTCAGAGTAATTAATAGCTTATTTTCATATCTATTTCAAAATCCATTTATTCCTATAATTTATTTTGGGCCTTGGATACCTCTTTCTCAAATTCCTTGTGTGTCCCTTAGATGCATTGTTCTCTACCCTATCCCTATACATGACTATTAGGAAATTACTCCCAAATTTTATATTCTTTTATTATTCAATTAAAAATCTACAAAAATCAATTTTATCTTTGATTTGATTCTAATCTTTTTCCTAATTTTCTAGAGTGTAGAAGTTGTCATGGTTGTATTAGTTTTATACACTCTCCAAGCAAACCAATAAATAACACACAAATTACTTTCATATTAACCTATTACTTGGCATTCCTATTAATACCTCCACACTTTTGTTGATTCTTTTCCTCTTCACTAACATGTTTCTCTATTACAGGCAATAAATTAATATCCTATTTATACTTTAACAACAATATCTAGTGAACGATAAGCCTTTTGCCTGAAAAAAATATATCATATTTATTTCAGTCTTCACTATTTGAAATGTTCTCACCATTATAGTATGTTCAATACCATGCTCCCTGTTAATGACTAATTTACATATTGAGATGATATACCTTTTAAAGAAGAGAAGTATGTGTGCCAATATAATTTTTTATCTCTCAGAACCTTGGAGTAATACTGGAGATGAATAAATATTCAATAAATAATACTGTTTCATTTAGTCTGTACATACTGAAATAAAACCCTATAATACTTTGTTCATCTTACTTGGAATATGCTGCACAGCTCCATATTGAAGACTCAGATTGGTGCCTCATTCTTAGTGATCAATTACAATATTTCTCACTAAATAATACGTGAGGTTTCTTAAGTACAATATGGAAATATGGGGCTTGTCAAAAGATAAAATTATTTATCTGTTCTCATTTTTATTTTTCTAAGCAACTGAAAAGTTGATATCACTTGGTAGTTGATATTTAGAATTTTGATTAGCAGTATTTGTCTTAAACCCTGTTTACATGCCTACCTGTCTATTTGATATCTTTCCAAGGCAGTATGTTTTATTCAAATATTGATGGAAAAAACTTATTGCCTTAAATCCAGAGATAATAAAATATGTTGAGAATCATATCTTTTTTATTATATTTATTTAATTTCTTCTCTAAACAATTGATAAAATGCCTAGACTACCAATATGCAGACGTAAAATAAAGTAAGAAGGGCTGCATAACACTTAAATTTTCTTGCTTGAGTAACTAGTGAAATCTGTCAGAATTTTCCGCATAAGATGTATTCTCATTAAGAGAAGAGAAAATATTAACCTTAGACAAATGTTTATTACTTGACTCACTGTAAAAAGCATAAAATAACTAGAGAACCACAGAATATTTTCTAATAACACGAGAAAAACAAAAATTCCTGAAAATAGTTGTTTTGGTTCAGAAGAACTAGGAAGCAAATCTCTCGTTGAGACTGCAGAGTAAGAACAATAATACTCGCCCATCAGCAGAATCCTGGCTATGAATGAAAGCACAGCTTTCAACTGTGCACAGAGAGAAAAGAGTCTGAGCCATTATTCTGTTCTTTCAGGCACAGCTTTCCCACTGTTGGTAATCATTGTTAATAACATAATCCTTGAGCATGAAGGAAAGCAGTTAGTGTAAATGAGGAGAGCTCACAGGAATGTAGGACTGACTGGGAATCCTTGTCACATTCAGGAATGCCAAGTGCTGGGAGATGAAAATGCTGTTTAAAGGGGCACTGCATTTTTCCTCTTCTATAAAAAATAATAAAAATACTCTGCTTTCTCTGATCACCTGTCAGAAGGTTACCTCTGCTTAGCGTTTTCCAGTCCAGAGTGCCTCCAAGTGACTATAAAATTATACTGGATGTCCAGAGAAAACGTGCAATTCAACACTTGTCCTGAAAGAATGAATCACAAAGGCTTATATTTGGTGCTGGAGCTCTGTCTCTGTTTCTGTTTCTGTCTCTGTCTGTCTCTGTTTCTCTTTCTCTTTCTCTTTCTCTCTCCCTTTCTGTCCCCTTCTCTAAAAATAGTATTTGAGCAAAGTATTTGCTCTCAAGTTCACTTCATTCTCCTAATGTGGCATGTATGTTGAACAAAGAATGCTTTGTTAAGTAGATTAGATAAGATCATTATTGAAACTGATTAATATCAGATAAATGAGAAAAAGAGAAAGCTTTCATTGGGACAGACTCAGGAGAGGAAAAGAAGGCTCAATACTAAAAAAACATTTGTTTAAATAAAAATATTAAAACATTCAAACACTTAAAATACATAATATAAATGTTAATATATGATATGTATATACCATATAATAATACATATGTTAGTTGATACTTAATTTAATCTTTGATTAAATAGCTACTACACTAGGATATTCTGAAACTGTAGCAGATACACTTAAAATTCCAGTTAATTAATATGCTTATAGAAGTGTCTTAAATTTTTTGTTTAAAGTTCTAGAAAATTTCAGTTACTTTATAAGTCAGTTTTTCTTTCATTCAGTTGAGATAGCATTACCATATACTAAGTTATAACATTCTTTAAAATATTTATTAAAATACTTATGAAATTATGTTTATATATTTTAGAATCAAGTAATTACTCAACGCTGTTATAAATGACTTTAAAAGTATTTTATATATTTATATATATGTATGTATTTATATATTTATTTAATAAAAATATTTAAAAATCCCTAACATTAATTTACCATTTTGAATTCAATGTTATCATCCTCATATACCTTATTACATATTGATCAGCTATTGCTCTAAATATCTTGTTGGTACAATTTAGCTTCTTGATGCTGTTGAATGAAAGGACTAGAAAACTTGTTCATTTTGCAAATAATCTGTAAATGATCACTGTTGTGGCTTCTCAGTATATAAAAACGTACAGATCAAAGAAAACATGATCTCAATTATAATTCCTATTGTATTCTTATATCCCTAAAGGGATCTAAAATCCCTAAAATATTCTTAATCAAATAAAAAGAATGACTGACATATATTATCACCAATGTCAGAATCTTATACCATGCAATAAATGCACAGACTTGTGATATGACAGCTATCTATTTTGGGGACACTACCTAATTTTTAGTTCTTGTCTGACTCTACTGGCTCTTTCTGCACTCCTCCATCTTCCTTGCATGCCAGTGCATCCAAACATCTTCTAATCAGTCTCCTTTGTAGCTCATTTATTTGTTTAATGTACTAATACATGATTATTAAAAATACCATATTTTTAAGGATGTGATGAGAATGTACTAACAATGAAGGAAAGCCTTTCTTTAAAGGCCTCAGGTTGATATCGGATGAAACCACTGAAGGTTAAGTAAAATATGTGTACATGATAACTCTCAGATACATAATAAGATTAGTCAGATACCGTGTATTCTATGTGTTTTCTAATATAGAAAAATAAACTGCTTTCATTATACACCAAATATATTGCTTAATCTGTAACTATAATAAAGACAATATTAAAGTGATTTTAAAGGGTCAGATTCTATAAATCACTATATTAAAAATTTCCACTTACAATCAGTTTGACTGTTATCAGTGTTTCTTTATGTTAGGTTTAGTGATTATGAATATTTTATTTATGTTTCTTGCAATTAATAATAGTTTTTTTTATTTCTGGTTAATGAAAATGCAAGTGAATTTACATCAACAATTTCTGTTGAATGTGTATAGGCTGTATAACCACATGAAATGCACACACAGTTATTTTTCTATGCATGAGTGCACATATACACATGGAAACATATTATTCACTATTTGTATTTCAAAAAGGCAATAGACATGTTTTATACATTTCAACAAGCGTATTTTTCTTATTTTCCCCTTTCATGTTAAAAGGCTTTACTTCTTCCAGGCAATGAAGCAGGAACTGTGCTCATGAAATCAGTCCAGGAAGGCCATCTGTGGCTGTTCATTTCTCTATTATCAGTTCTATAATTTCTCAAAATATTTTATGTAACTAGTTTGACTATCTGTTTCATAAAACAACTCAACTGCTTCACCATGTTCCAGCAGATTTGTTGCCTACAATACAAAAGCTCTCACACAAAAGGATGACCCTATTTTTTGCCTTTAACATACAAAAATCTTCACACACAAATCTCAAAGAACATTATATTAGCAATCATATTTGGAAGGAATTGTTACATAGTTTATGGTACTTCAGTAGAGTTTCCAATAGGTTTTCTCTTGAAGAAAGAAAATTTACCATCAAAATTCCTCTTACACTGATATTAGCAGCCACAGACCTGGATTTTAATATTTTTTTTTATTAAACTAAAGTAAAATCATTATTTTAAAAAATTCTGGAGGATTTTATATGCATGTCTGACATTCTTCTTCACTCGGTTTTTCTCTGCTTCTTTATGTTTGTAGCCCATATTTCCTATTTTACTACATTATTGGAGAATTACTTTCATGTGAATGTACACACTGACACTAGGAAAAACATCCACTCTGTCAATTATCTATGGAGAATTTAATAAATTAATATATAATATTTATAAAATTACTTACTAGTTCTTTATTATATTAGTATTAATGTTTTTGTGTCCTGCTGACCCCTTCTTATAATTTCTGAAAATTTTCAATTAACTTACTATTTTTAGGTAACAATGATATATAAATTATTAATTTCATCAATCAAAGGATAAATGAATAGAACAGATTATTTTATTTAATGTAGATAAGGGCATTGTCACATCTATGAGGCTCTGAGAAAGATAATAATTAGCAAATTTTATAATCATAGGTCAGAAAAAGTTCATATAGTAAGGGCACACAAAAACACTTATTTAATATAGCATTTCTTCATGTTTGTTTCTTGACAGTGTAAGACAATATAAAACTTTGTTATTGTCAGGTTCCTAAACAGATCCATACAAAACAGCATCTTTTGCCAAAATAATTAGCTACTGAGAGAAATGGCCAACAAGAGAAGCACAGTAATAAGAACAGAGGAACTCAGAAATTGTAATGGTCAAAAGACGGAAAAGGAGACTGCCAGTATAAAAACCAAACAAATTCAAATGGTCTTGACTATCACATTATATCTATGTAATAGTCTGAAAATGAGGGAGCACACGTCAGCCATGTATGTTAGCGGTTCAAGTCTATAGGTTCAAGACCCTAGACTTGAACTTTACTTTTCATTGTAGACCTGGTCTCCTAATGGATAACTCTTGTCTAGTGCTGTATGCTGCCATTAGCCTGGCTTCAGTTCTGAGATCACATAATGTGGCAGGTTGTTATACTTCTTAGGACTTCTTTTTTACACCAGTAGTTTCCATCATTTATATACTTAACATTATTGTTTAGCCAGGAATCTGGAACCTAGAAAATATCATATTTTTAAAGTAATAAATGCCTTGTTTTCCTAGATGCCACACTGAATTTAAATCTTATGTGTAGACCATGCCTCTTATTCTACTCATCTAAGTTTTTTTCTATTTTAAGATTTTACAAAAGTTTAGTTTTTATTATTAAACAGCATGCTTATATTTCAAATATTTAATTGAACATTATATAACTGATTTATTACCCTTACCATTTTATCTATTTGCTGATATTCATTTTCTTGATAATTTTAGAATTGTATGTGGGAGTCTCATTGCCTCCATAGTGGGGAAATTTTTCCTTCTATTTGCAACATTTTGTCTGTTCAGAAAGCTGAGACTAATGAAAAAAATCCTAGGACAAAATGTTAGATAAAGTTTTATTAAATTAACTGATTTATTTATTGGATGATATTCACTGTAATGTTTTCAGTAGTGAAGCTCAGATAATTTAATACCTAGACTGACCATAACTGGCCACAGAGTTCTTACTCTCTTCCCACAGGGGAATTTATTTAACAGCTGCTGTTTTGTAAAATGTGTCCTAGTTTATGTCATAATACATTATCACTGTAGGGAAGGTAAAATGCTTAACAATCTTTTCTTTTTGGCGTATAAAAAGTTGGGAAAAATATTGCTGTCTCAGAATATTCCATATTAAAAATTACTCTTGCCAGCACTGAATATTTTATAGCATCATTTAAGATGTTAGAGTGACACCTGAAAATAAATTGATAAATTCTTATATATTAATAAAAACCTTTACTTATGCCTATAATCCTAGCACTTGGTAGGTTGAAGAAAATTACCATAAGTTTGAGGAGAGCTTTGCCATAGGTTAATTCAAGGCCAGATTGGGCAATTGTGTGAGATACTACTTTGCTGTTCAGTAAGCTTCTATGGCAGTCACTGCCAATCACATATGCCATGGTATTATCAATTTTCTGTCCTACAAAACTCTTGAGATCACAATATGTTATAGATAATTCTCAATTGTTGATAATTTTAGATATTAAGGCATGAATAAAGGAAGTGTTTCTTCCTAATGAAAACACAATAGCTTGAGCTGGCAAGAGAGCTCAGGGTTTGAGAACATTGGATACTCTTGCAGAGGACTCTGGTTTGAATCCAGTACCCACATGGCAGCTCACAGGCCTGTGTAATTCCATTTCTAATATCCTATTCTGTCTTCTGTAGGCTAAGGCTGTGTTTTCTGTTCTGTTTTTAGGCATGGGATATAGATGAGTCTAGTATTTTAGTAGACGTCTGTTAACTGTGGCTGAAACCATTACTGTAAAGATAGTGCTGCTAGCAACACATCCCAGCAGCTTAAAAATGAGTTGCTTTAATCTTTCTTTATTTACAGCAATTACACACACACACCCCTATTTAAATAAATATTTGTTCAAGTTTCTCACACATGAAACTATTTTTTAACCAGACCAGGCTCTTACTATGCTTGCAGAGGACAACTCTAAGTTCTTATGATAACATTACTGAATATTTTAGAACAATATATTCCTGTATGAATAAATTATTAAAATTATCACTAGGGAGAATATGTCATGATGTAAAATTGTCCAGTAAGGAATCACTTCTCCATTAGTAAATAAAAGCTCAACAATTCGTAAACAATGACTCATCACAATGAAATCATCAAAAAGCTGAATTATTTCTGACACATGTTCCTCCCTTCACAGATATTTTCATATACAGTTGCCATTAAACACCACCTTAATACTTATTTAAAACACTTTGATACTCTCAAGATATCAGTTCATACTCATGTTGATAAAGGTTAATCAGAATTTGTGTTTAGAAATGCTTCGTATAACTTGGTAATACACAATTGCTCTGACATGCTCTCTAAGCTCTAGCCTTTCCCACTATTTTCTAAATATGCTTCTCATATTTATGATGCACAGCTATGCATTAGCACTTTCCCCAGGTCTGCTGTTATCCACTTTTATATCTTATTTTTTTTCAATCCTTCTAGAATGTAGAGGAGTGGTATGCTGCAGTCCCCTCACCCTGACTTACAAAGACAATTCCATGTAGCTTTCCAAATGCTGTGTCCAGAGACACATTTGGCTATAGTGATAATGATTGCATGAAAATTTACTAGGGCTATAAAACAAAAACTCCTTCATTGACACAGGCGGTTAATAAGTTATCTGTATATTACTAAAAACCATAAGTCTTCCTGAATAAATATGAAACTTAAAAATAAATAATTGGATACATTTTTTATTATTTCACGTGGACATCAACTGATACCTTTAATGCCAGTATGTCACTGTTTAAATATATAGTGCTAAGGCTACTTTACAAAAAATCCTGATAATGTACTATTGAACATTTTATTTGAAATCTATAAACAGATCAAAAGAGATGAATGAAATGATTATTATGATAATATCCACAGACTTGTAATGTATCAATGAAAATAAATTTAATATATGGAAATGGAACTAAACATAATAAAATAATGAGCATCTTTGAAATATAGGGCTTTCTGAAGACTCGTACTTAAAAATAACATTTGTAGAAAATTAACTTCAAGAAGAGAGTATAATATATTGATCAATGTTAATATATCTAAAATTGATAATCCTGTATAGCAATATGTTGTTTATTTAATTTATTTTTATTTTGTGGTTTTGAAAATATTTATTATAGTCATCTATATATTATGCAAAAATTTAGGATAGTAATAATATTGTTACCATGGAGGTTTTTATATAGATAGATTTCAACATAAAAGAAAAATTAATTTTATTCTGAAAACTAGAATCTACTTTTGAAATTATAGAATGGATTTAATGCTATTCCATTAGATGACTATGAATAATTTAACTGCACAATTACATTCAAATAAGAGTGGCTTTAAATTGAGAATTACTAAAAAAAATGGCTCAGATTTCAATGCTACATAATGAAAAGTTTAACATTATCCTACAAACTATTTCTTAACCAGTTAAACATTTTTGAACAACATTCTAAACATTAA
This sequence comes from Rhynchomys soricoides, assembly GCA_019843965.1. NCBI lineage: Eukaryota > Metazoa > Chordata > Mammalia > Rodentia > Muridae > Rhynchomys > Rhynchomys soricoides. Next base: position 7,802,151 of record JADRCH010000046.1, read on the forward strand.
AACTGCTATTTTAAATAAAAAAATCAGCAATATTTCATTTAAAATGTTCCTTATAGACTTACAGAGTAGAGGCAAGTGGGTAGTTTGTAATATACACACTAAGGATCAGTAAAGCTTTAAGTCCCGTGTCAAAGCCTTAGGGCTGGTTGACTGATACAGCAGGTCATGAAGTGTCTAATACTGAAGCAAGAAACAGACTAGACCTTTTAATATAAAAAGTGGCACTCAAAAAAAAAAAAGAGGTAATGTCTGATATAAATGCATCATTTAAGTATTAAAAATGATTTAACTGATGTTATCAGATTACAGAGCATATTAACCATCAGCAGACATAGGCATACAAGGTACATAATTTTTTCTTTTATTTATATTGTAATAAGCTTTAATTTTTGCAAGAACTTCCAGAGTTTTTTCATTTGTAGACTTTCTGCTTTTCCACTTAAGAAGTCAGAAATGTCTTGAAAATATACTGTGTTATATAAACCAATAAAGTGTCTTAATGTTACAATATATCATAATGGATCTTCAAATGACAAAGTGTCTTAATATACATATGTACACTCTGTCTGAAGTACATAATAATCAATAAATTACCTCAATATTATAATGTAGTATGTTGTATCAACAAATCATATAGTGCCTTAATGTTAGGTATATACACTATATATGTATTATCAACAAATCATAATTCTCTTAGTATTACAATGTAGAATATTTATCAACAAATCAGTAAAGGATCTTAGTATCATGTATGTGCACCATGAATACCTGAAAGTTCCTAAGAAAGCTGAATTATGTTTGTAAACTATTTTACTTTTCTCTATATTATCAAAATTAAGAACTACCAAAATGACTTTGTTAAATTCTTTACAATTAGATTTGAAACATAACTTTCAAACCTTTTCAATTAAATGATTGATTTGAAGCCCTAATTAAACCTGAAAGAGTGATAGGAACGTTTTATAATGAACATTTTTCTAGGACTGGGACTCTTTTGTATGTATCCACCTATAAACAAAATTCAGGTTTTATTGATTATTTTCAAAAAGCAACTCAGTCTAGCAATTGGATAAGCTTATATTGAAACAAACCTCCCACCACCCACAAGCTGAAGACCAATAATAGTAAGGGAAGCCAGGAAACACTTACCTAATTTTATTATGTTAAAATAATATTCAGGTGCATATTCTGAACCAACTTAGATGACAGTTGTAGCCCAACTGTTTATAATATTTATCATGCCAGTAACATTGAAAGCCTACCATTTCACCTTTGCTTCAAATATTAAATGCATTAACTTCATATGAAGTTTGGTTGTAAGTTCATTCATCTCATTTTATCAACTTGGAGTGGACAGAAGTCAGAACAGAAGGGAATAGGTCATTTTTGTCAAATAATTTAGCTCTATATATTATCTTTCTAATGATAACAAAAACCTGTAATATCCAAGCTGGATAAACTGTAAAATTATGCTTTATGCAGATTTGAAATGAAAGTCTGTATTCAAAGTACATTAGGTTAAATACATTCATTTTAGTTTTAAAATATGAATACATGTAATTACTAAATTAGTGAGATTTTTTTTATCACCAAGAGTAGGAGGTTAATCTCTGTCTTTCCATGTACACATAAGCAACAGGATTGATATGAAAACAATTTAATTTGAATGATGTAATTATGTAATGGAATGTAAAAAAATTATAGCAATTACGGTGCTGTGGCATGCTCTAATGAATGAAGTTGTACTGGCTGATGATGCTGTATCTCCTACTCATTAATAATTTGGATAGAGTGCATTATTTCACATAACTTGAAAAAATAAAGTCATAAATCACCACTAATTATTTCTTTTAGTTTTCATTTAATATTGATGGAACTTCTCCCACATGCATAACTGATGAGGGGATCAAAATAATATAAAATAGCATTTGATTTTCTCCAGAATTTCAAAGACTCGTTTTTTTTAACCAAATGAAGCTAACAATTTTGAAGAAGAGAATGCAGGTATGTCCAGAGAAGAGGCATACAAGGCACCATGTCTTACTGATGTCTTTCTCTACACGCTGAGCATTCTAAAACTGTTTCAACATTTCTTATTTGTAGGGTAGGTAAAAACAAACAAACAAACAAAAAAACAATAGATATACTTTTCACATGTACCTAAAAGTTATTTCAAGAAATTATCTGTTTTGTATAAGAGTATACAGATAATGTGGATAAGAAAATGCTAAAGTATTGTTTGAAAACTAAAGTGATAATAAAAGCTTTTTTTTTTAATTTTAAGAAAAATCAGGAGATGAGTTTAACACTTTAAGCAAAACAACATACTGCAATTTTCGTTTAAATGTGTTTTCAGTGAGTTTTCTAAATGCAGTTTCTTTAAAAAAAAAACAATCCTTCCTTTCAGAAACAACAAATCAGAACTTTAAAAAGAGAAAAACAATTTTACTTTTCTTTGTGCCAGAGGTGGGTAACAGGGCCTGGTGTATACTACTCTATAAATACATAGTTGATTAAAGTAGGAGAATGAATCACTGTCTCTGTGATTCTCAGTGTAACCTGTTTGCATACTGTTCTGACTACTTTTACTCTCTTTCAGCACTTTCCTCCACCACATTAATTAGGGACAAAAGGCTACATACACAAGAGAATGTGTATTTGCGAAAACTCATGAAATAATGTAATGACAGTAAGACAATAGCTTTAAGACATATTTAAAAGTCACATGTACAATGAAAAATACCTAAAATGTATTTTTATATTTTTGAAGAAAAATGTCGTTTAGGAACACACTGTTTTGTTGTTGAATTATATACAGAAAACAAAACCAAACCACTAGTGTATTTTCTGTTGGTGTTTTAATGGTAATCCTGCACACACTCTATTGTTTCAAAGTAGAGCTGTAGATAATACTTTCGGCCTGACTTGAGTAGACAGTGGAGATTTAACTGCTTCACATGGAATACAATAAAAGTACACTGTCGTCTGTAGGCCAGTAAATTAAGAACCTTTGTTAGTGTGACTGTGAAACCACCCTCCCTCCCAAGCAAACAGCAGTTTTTCCAGTGTCTGTGGGGAAAACAGAGGCATTGTTTTGAAAGCTGTTAAGATGAGCCATGTAAAGGGGAAGCTTCTGAAGGGCCTTTTTCAGAACCTTCAGCTGAGGAAATGGAGTGGCTTGGAAACTAAGAAACATGGAGGAATAAGTATATGGTTTGTGAAAAGTATGCTTCGTTTTCCTTAGCTTATTGGAGCTTCTTATTAGACTTATAATAGGGTTTCGTTCTCAAGTCTAAAAAGAGAAATGAATAGAATTACATAGAGTAGAACAGGAATAGAGGTGGGTTTGAGTGGGACAGAACAGAACAGAACAGAATGGAACGGAACGGAACGGAACCTAACGGAAAGGAAAGGAACTGAACGGAACAGACGGAACAGAATAAAATGAACTGGAATGGAAGAGGACAGAATGGAATAGAATGAATAGGAGAGATAAAAGTGCACGGAAACAAAGCTTGTGTAGTATTATACTTGGTTTGCTAACAGCTCAGCCTAAATTAACTGATGGCAGATAGGAGTATACAGTGGCAACTGCCAAGGCCATACTACACCGCAAATACTAAATTTTTAAATATAACAACTTGATAAGCATTGAACGTCAATACATTAAAAATAACATTTATTGTATAAAATTTTGATTTGCTAAGTTAGATATTATATATCTCCTTAATGGAAACAAGTTATTACGGGCTGCATATAGATCTCAGAAGCTCTTTGTCATATTTTTGAAATGGATCTACTGAACAATGACCTAGAAATTATAGTCATCCTGTTGTAGGAACTTTTGGTCTCAGTTGTGTCACTAGATCAAGAATATACATCAAAGGCAAATGGTGTATACATAACATTAGAAAAACTAGACTATTAAATATCCTCTCACTCATTGATATTTATTTTGTCTTAACAGTAAGAAAAAAATCATTTGGGATCCTGACTGTACATCAGTGGATGATCATTTGCCCAACATGTGCAAGGCCTTGGCCTTGACACAAAGGACTACAAAGCAAGTAGAAGGGATAAAAAGGGGAGAAAGAAAAATAATTTAACTTTATTGGGAAAATAATTTTTTAGACTTTTAAAAACTACCAAAAGATGTAAAATTTTCCTCAAAACAAAATGGCAACAATTATTTGATTACAGAAGGTTACTTAAAATTCACTGTAATCTTATATTGTCTCTGCATTACTTATTTTTCTTCTAATTTCTATTTTAATGTCCTGAAATTATAAAACTGAGAGTTGAAAAACATGTTTATTACTATTTCTAGGAATTAGGATTAACCTACTGTTCATAGTCCTATGATTACAGTCTAGATTTCTGTTGCCTGAAATACCTATGTAACATCTTTATCATAGGTGATTTCACTCAGTTCCAATTGGCTTTGTTCTACTAACACAATAAACAAAGTCACAATACCTACTTTACAACAATGGCCATTTTCTAAGTTGAAGTTAAAAGGATGTGTTTTTTTCTAATGGGATTAGCAAGTAACCACGGAGACATGGAAATAAGTTCCCTGCAGTCTTAGCCTCAAGATGTATAAAGCCTGTAGTTTGAAAGTGTCTTTAGATTAAATCTGTGTTGACCATTAGATAAATCTTAATAATCAGTTTTAATTATCCTTCTTATGTGTGTAAAGGCATATTAGCAATTACTAAAAGCCAATTTTTGAAAACATTCTAGGAAGATTGCTAAGTGGGACAGAAAATAGCAAATATGTTTCCATAAAATATGTTTCTCTGAAAAATCACATTTTTAAAAATATAGCAATCCTTACCTAATGCAATGCTAAAGAAAGGTAAAATGTAAATGGTATCCTGAGTAAGAGGTTGCAAACTTGGTGGTACAGACACACAAAATTGGTTTTCATGTTAATGTGGCAATAGTCTTTCTGATAGCCAATTACTTTACCCAACTTCTACCAAAATAGTTATCCATTCTTAAGTACATGATAACCCATTGTTGCCAATGTATATGAGATGTCACCAATCATTACAATGGGGATATAAAAGCTATAGTATACTCTTCAGGAACCAAAATCAATGATGCTAATGTAAGCATTTTGGACATGGGTTTCCAAAGTCAGTAAACCATCAAAGATACTGAGTTGTAAGAGGAAGACAGTTTTGCTTTTAATTATAAATACTCCATGTGAGACAAAGGTTTGATATTTTTGTGACAAAAAGCCTTGTTAGAACTAAAACATAGTATATGATACTGGCAGAGGTAACTACAATTAGAAAGCTTTAGGTAGATATTAAGAGTCAATACTATAACAGTTAGGTTACTATTCTAATATTCTAAAACTCATAAATGTAAGTGACATAAATACAAATTATTTTTAACTTAGAAAATAAAATCTAGTATTTTCAACACATCAGATATTCTTTAGATTGCTCTTCTGTTGAAGAAACAAATCAGTTAATATTATTTGGTTTTATTTACATTTTTCCTGTGGGTGATTGTATTGTTTTGTTCAGATAAGAAGCCTAAAGTATAGTTGTCTATCAAGATTATTATAAAATTTGGTATAAGCATGGTATTTCTTTTCAGGTTGTTTACAGTTCATTTCCTGACCAGTGCTTAGTGAGTAACTGTTTGGGTGACATCAATCCTGTTGAAGGAGAATGTGTACATCACTATTCCTTTCATTTGGATGTTAATATCCATTATGCATCTCTGTATTACAAACGGTTAAAACCCCAAAACAAAATTTGGATACAGAATTTCAGGAGCTGTGGTTGCCCTTAAAATAATTATGGTTGAAAGAAAAATTCTCGCTATTTATGGGAATTTAATTTAATGGGAACTTAAATTAACCCATTTTATAAATAACTTATCAGTAGTAGTCTATATTTGTTTAATGTGGGAAATATTTGAAGCAAGGTGAAAAACACATCTTGAATGGGTGCCACGATCAGCGTTTTCATGTGACTAACTGTATCTGACCAGTAATATAACTAAATTAAAGCAAATGACAAAGAAAGACACGGGTAAGATAAGAAATAGTATAACTAAGTGAATCCTGTCACAGACAAGACTTATTTGTCTGTCAAGAGTAACTGCTAAGATATGTGGAACAGGGACATTTGTTATCTAGAAAGCAATATCCCAGCCTTACATCTACGCCTAAACGAGGTTTTTACTAATTCAGAGAAGGATGCTGATTGTGTCATTATGCTACAAACAATATTTCAGATGTTTATAAAGGCCATATGACATACTAAAGAACACAAAGGTATCTGAAACAACTTTTTCTTGGTAACAATTAAATGTACCTAGAAAATTTGTAAAGTACTTGTAGGTATGTTTCTTTGTAACCAAAGGATGGGGAAAATATTTTAGTGACTGAACAAAATTTGTATCACGTTTTAAAATTTTCATGAAACTAATAATAGAGCCTGCATTCACTAGGTATTAGGACTGCTAATTATCTGTCTATTGTATATTCTTTACAGTTGACCTTTTATATGTTTTAATATATGTCATTTGTATGAATACATATTTTAAATATACAGAATCCTTAAAGGTGTAGATTTAAGAATACTATATATATTTATTAGATTGCTAAAAGCATATATATATAGCATATATATATATATGTATGTATCTTCATGAAAGAATATATCCAACCAAATATTTTTGAAAGTACCACATGGTAGAATTCTTAACACAATATAAACATACAATATAAATATATTGTATATATACATATATATACAATACATTTAGTATATGTGTATAAATCTATAAATATATGTGTATGCCTGTAGGGAACTGTATTTTTACATTAATAGAAGTGGGAAGACCCACCGTAAGTGTAGATGTAACAAGTTTTCTGGCCTTATCTCCTAGACTATATAAAAGAGAGAAACTAAGCTACACATAGATTTCATTGCTATCTGTATGTGTAGACATATTGTGACTAGCTGCTTCCTACTCTGCTGATTCAATTTCCTACCAATGATGTCTATGGCTTCAAAAAAGAACTAAAAATAAACCCTTTCTCTTTTAATGTTTAGGCCACTGCATATTATCACAGCAACATTAATAAACACTAAGACATAAACCTAAGAGTTTTGTTTGTTTGCTTACTTGTTGGTTTTCCACACTAGGGTTAGCAAATGCTAAGCATGAGCTCTGCCAGTTAACTACACCACCATTAAATAGGTTTTTTTTTCTCCTTACCATATTAATGGAATATTAGAGAATGCACTATAAACAAAAATATTAAAAATACTGCATCTTCAGTAATAATGTCAGTGATAAACTGTATATCTTTGCATTATATAATTTTAACTCATTAATTAAAATGAAAATATTGTAATTTTTTAAGTTCAAAACAAATATACTTCCACTTGACTTAGAAGGGCAATTAAGTCCTACCAATTCATTTCCTCTGAACTTGTATTTCATAGGCTGCATTTATACTAGAAGAGCATATTTTATACAAACACATTTGAATTTTGAGCTCACTCTAAAAATTAACCTAAATGTAGTCATTCTTCTGCTAATATTAATTTTAAGCATTTGGTTTAAAAAATTAGACATACTTTAGACAAGATATTATTACTATATGATAAGCAAACATATTCTGAGAACTTATGTATAGCTTTACACTCTTTACCAAGACTATTAAATATCACATATTCATTAAGAAAATACCTATGAGGTTTCTGATAAAGTTTTGTTTTGCTTTATTTTATTATACATTTGATAGATTATTTTCCCATCTTTGCATAAGAGGCTACCACAGGATAATTTTAAATCTGCTCATTAAATGACTAAGAATAAATATAGTCAGAAATTCTCTTAAACATAAAGGCAATTTAAAATGGCAAACTACATGACTTTATATTTGCAAATGCAATAAAAAGTCATTTTCAATGGGTTTTCCCTTATTATCTATTTAATCAATAAAGGTAACACATCAAATTAACATCTCTTTTGGATAAAAATTGAGAGTTATAAAAATACTTTTAACAGTTAGAAAATCTTATATCAACACAACATGTCTTTTATAAATTAATATATCCAAAGCTGGAAAATTAACTCAAGATTCTAGTTCATATGTTCGAAGATAAGTAGTATTTTATTTTTTTTAACATGACTGGTTTCTCTATGCTTCCTCAGGACGGTGTTAGGAGCCTTTCTTCTAGGTTTTATTTATGCAGAATAGGTTCATTAGAAAACACAAAAGAATGGTAGGTCTGTGTTCTAGGTGAAAAGTGTTCTAGGAATGCGCTAATTCTACAAATACTTGGTCTTGATTCTTTGAATACTTATGAAGTAGAGGGCCTTATGGTGGTAACTAAACAAATATACTATTTATCCAAAGACATTAAAAAAGATCTTGATTTATTTTCATTAATATTGGAAAAGCAGAAAATAAAAGGTTATGTACTTCAAACTCTAAATTCTTATTTTGAGGAAGAATAAATGTCTATGAAAAAATAAAATCTTTAAGAGGTTCTACTGTATAATTTTAATTGCTATATGGATGCTTGGAACAAATAAATGCAAATTATAGTGGTCTTAAGTCAAATCTCACTGTTAAACTAATTAAGTAAAATGATAAATTAAAAAACAATTATGTGTATATTTATCATAGTATCAATATGTGAAATATGCTATATACACTTTATTTTATTACTTTTCTAAATGAAAAACTAGTAAGTTCTACTGCTAGGAAAAGTACATTGACTTTATCATATAATTTCAAAAGAGGACAGAGATTTTTAAAAGCATCCTAGTAACAAAACTGAAAAAAAACACTGATTTCATATTTAACTTTGACTATGGGGCACATAAATAAATATAGTCATAGATTATGAAAATTTCTATAAAAATAGAAGTCTACTTCTAAAATCCTTATTCTCTTTACCACAAAATATATAATCTCAAAAACATGATAGACTCAGCATCATTATGGCAACCATAAAATTATGAATCTTGAGACAAAATTATAATCTCAATTAAAGCAGAAGAAAACTAAGTTTTAACAATTTGGACTCCTTTTAGATTTTGGTTAAAAAGAGAAAAATACTTCCTACCACATTTGCAGCTTACTGACACAACCAGCATGTTTTCTGCCCCAAAAGGCAGCATACTTATGTGATTCATAGAAGGTTGTAAATCTTCAGCACCCCAGGAGAAAGAAAGACAAGAAAGGAGATTGTGACTTTTGACAATTATTAGTTAGAAAAAGGAGTTAACAATTGCCAAAAAAATCACAAAAGTGAGCATGTTACCTGGCTATGACAAAGAGCACACAACTGACACCCAAGTAAGCCAGCAGAATATACATCCAGATATCAGGGGAGAGAGGATTCAGGAAGGAGAAGACGCCTGGGTTTGTACCATTGGGCTTGCGGTACAAAATACTTATTCCAAGTGTCATAAACGGTTTTGAAAAGTCGATGACCTTCTCACGAACATAGGTAATAGCCAGTGGAGCAACCGCAAGGTCAGCTTTCTGTAGAGAGAAACATAAAAAGGAAAAAAGGGAAAAATGATGCTAAGTCACCAGTAAAATATCTATAACTACAGACTTTACACAAGACAATTTTTGTAATGATTAAGGTAAGATCAACAACATTATTTACCCTGAAGAGCTGATTTCCTATTTAATAAGTTACCCATTCCTATGCGATTCCAGATTTCTACATCAGTCTTGATCATAACTAGTTAGAAATAGAAAATAAAATTTTGGAATTAAAACACGAAACCATTGTATATATAGTATATGACATTATTCATATTGAAACACCAGAGTTGTTTTTACTCTACACCTTAACAACCATTTTTTTCTCTATTATATCTGCTTACATATATTGGATGAATTGCAATTTCAGTAATAACTATGTCAAACTATTTAACTTAAACTTAAAGAAACATTTTCTGGGCCAATAGAATGGCTCAGCAGGTATAGACACTTGCAACCATGCCTAACAACCTGAGTTCCATCCCAGAGACCCATATGGTAGGAAAAAACAGACACCTACAAGTTGTCTTCTGACTTCTACATGCATAGTGCCAACAATCATACATACAGATGATTGTGCATTTGTGGATATGCTTGTGTGCATGTGCGCACACATATAGACACTACAAGAATTTATTAATAAATTGTAAATTTTTACAAAATACAGGTTAATTTGTCTTAAACATGTAATTGTTAAATGGAATAAACATTCTTTAAGTCATTTAACATGTTAGCTCCATTCTATCCCAAAGTTTTGTTTCTATTCCTTTCATTTGTTTTATATCATTTAATAAAAATCTCCAAAGCCTTGTTTGAACCACATTAGAAAATAAGCTTTTTATTTTATCCTTTTGTTTTTGCCTTTCCTCACATTTTTTCTTTTATTGAAAATAGATTTTTTTTCATACACTATGTTCAGATTATAGTTTCTTTTCTGTCTACTCCTTCCATGCCCTCCCTTTTACCTTCCTACCCAGATATATCTACCATCTCTTTCTCATTAAAAAGGAGCAGGCTGCTAAGACTTAATATCCAAACATGACAAAATAAGATTTCCAATTTTCATAAAGTTGTTAATTTTCTATTGTATTTTAAATATCTTAAGACACTAATGCTTTGAAGTCACCATTTGACAACCACATATCGAGGGTGAATTGATGCTCTAAGCATTGATGGAAGTGACTTCTTCAGAAGCCCACTGCTCTACCTGGGGCCAGACTCATATCCAGAAGCCAAAGACCTCACTCACACATATCAAATTCCCCAGAGCCCTCCCAGCTCCCCAACAGCATTCCTGCCCATAGCTCAATATTCCATCGCAGGATTCCATTATCAAAGGCCAGACAGATACTTGGAACCTAAAAGCCCTCTGCTCTACCAGAAGCCATGCAGGGACCTGGAACCCCAGAGACTATGACAGTATCCAGAACCCCAGAGGCCACATCCATACCCAGAACATCAGAAATCCCCTGCTTTACCAGAGACTACAATATCCTAAACCACAGAGGCCAAGCAATCTCTTGTAATTCAGACTGCAGAAAACATGCCATCACCCTATACCCCAGAGATAACACAGTCCTCTAAAACACTAGCAGAACCACCCTAAGGAACAAGAGCTATTTGTTCACCAGAACCATAGGCCACTGTGGCAAGAAGAATTGAATGGAAACAGAAACCAAGGGAAAATACATCCATCCAATAAAGAGAAACTCAGAAATTAGGAAACTAAACCTAAATTACCACAAACCCACCTGCATAGAGACCAGTGAAAGAACACAATCAACAACAGCCAAGGCAATACAGTACCACCAGAACCTGTTGTGGATAGCCCTGATGCTGTTTGTATTTTGAGGCTATTTCTGCTTTCCCAAGAGGGGCTGCCTGGAAAAAGGAGTGAATCACATACTCAGGTGACTTCCTTTGAACCTTCCCCCAATGAATAAAGATTTCTAGAAATCAATCAATGGGTGAGGAGTAGGCGCGACTTCAGGGTCAGGAAGAGGAAGAGGGGAGGCTGGAGAGAGATATGGCTTTTGGACAGGGATACCCTCGAGGACAATATGTAGCTATCAAGAGGCCCGTGGTTTACATAGTGGATCTACCAGGATTTTCCACTGGAGGATTTGTATTTAAAATGGCTTACAACATTATAATGCTGTTGCACCCAGCAATTGAGTTATCTGTTGATTCTGAACTAAGTTTGTGTGGTGTTTTCCTTCACACGGTGACTTAACTGGGTTATAGAGAGAAAGTTATAGCAGCAAAGTGTGGATTTGCTAGAAGTACACCCGAAAAGGCCATGGAAATTTGAAAGCATGGGGCTGGAGTGGCAACAACCCACCAGTGGGAACTTAGCGAGCTGGGTCTCCACACAGATTTTGGAGCTCAGGTCATAGAGTCTGCGCATAGAGTCTGCGGCATAGCACATACCCTCCCACACCCTACCCCCCCACCCCCAGCTATAAGAACCCAGCTATCCTACTAGGTCAAGTCCTCCATATTCTAACACAGCTGAAACACAGAAACACACACACACACACACACACAAACACAAACCATGAAAATCAAGGTTATGAATATGATGGAGGCCCTTAAAGATTAAATCAATAAATTATATAAAGAGATTCAAAAAACCCAAATTAAACAATAGTAGGTTTTTTCTTATGAGAGCCGGGGGTGGGAGGAAGGTGAAAGAAATTAGTAAAACTGTAAACAAACAAACAAATCAAAAACAAATATACAACCAAATCAAATTCAAGGCTTCTAATGCATCCTTATAGAGGATATTAGAATGAAAAGTACAATACAATGAGGGAAACCACATCCAAGAAAACACAAGAAATTAGTCATCTCACAACATAGAAAAGAAGAGAATCACACATACATAATACCACACCTCCAACAATAAACACAATAGGAACTAACAATCATTGGTCTTTACTATCTTTCAACATCAATGGACTCAATTCCCCCATAAAAAGACACAGGCTAACAGACTGGATACATAAATAGGATCCAGCATTTTGCTGCATAACAGAATCATACCTCAGCAACAAAGAAAGACTATTACCTCTGTGTAAAGGACTGGAAAAAAAGTTTCCCAAGCAAACAGTCCCAGGAAAAAAGCTGGAGTAGCCATTCTAATATCCAATAGAATAGACTTTCAACCAAAAGTAATCAAAAGAGATGGGGAAGAACACTTCACTCTAATCAAAGAAAAAATCCACAAAGGCTCATTTCTGAACATCTATGATCCAAATGCAAGGGCAGGTATTGAAACTCACACAGTAATAGTGGAAGTCTTCAACACCCCATTCACACTAAAGATCACAACAGGTCATTGAAACAGATACTAAACAGAGACACAGTGAAACTAAAAGAATTTATCAACAAAATGGATTTAACAGATATCTACAAAACATTTCACCCCAAAAAGTGCCCTCATAGAGACATTGGAGAGATCCTATATTGGCAACTTGACAGCACACCTGAAAGAACTGAACAAAATGAAGCAAACACAACTAAGAGTAGAGGGCAGGAAATAGTCAAACTCAGGGCTCTAATCAACAAATTAAAAACAAAGTAAATAATACAAAGAATCAACAAAACCAAGAGGTGTTTTTGTTTGTTTGTTTGTTTGTTTTTGTTTTGTTTTGGTTTTGGTTTTTCTGTTTTGTTTTGAGAAAATCAAGAAGATAGGTAAACCCTTAGCCAGACTAACCAGAGGGCACAGAGTATCCAAATTAACAAAATCAGAAAGGAAAAGGGAGACATGTCATCAAAACCATAAGAAATTAAAAAAAAAAGAAATCACCAGATCTTACTACAAAAGCTTATACTCAACAAAACTGGAAAATCTAGTTGAAATAATATCTAGAAAGATACTACATACCAAACTTAAATCAAGATCAGATAAACTCTCTGAATAGTACCATAAGCCCTAAGGAAAAAGAAGCAGTCATTAAAAAATCTCTCAGCTCCAAAAAGCCCAGGGACAGATGGTTTTAGTGAAGAATTCTACCAGACCTTCAAAGAAGAGCTAATACCAATACTCCTCCAACTATTCCATAAAATAGAAACAGAAGAAACAGTTCCTTTTCATTCTGTGAAGCCACAGTTACTTTGACACGAAATCCACACAAAGACCCAACAAAGAAACAGAACTTCAGGCCAATTTCACTTATGAAAATAGATCCAAAAAAAAAAAAAAAAAAGAAAAAAAGAAAAAAGAAAAAGAGAAAGAAAAAAAGAAAATAGATCCAAAAATACTCAATAAAATTCTCACAAAACAAATCCAAGACACATCAAAACAATCATTCACCTTGATCAAGTAGGTTTAATCCCAGGGATTCAGGGATAGTTCAATATAGGAAAATCCATCAGCGTAAAACATTATACAAACATAATAAAAGAAAAAAATCACATGATCATTTCATTAGATGCTGAAAAAGACTGTGACAAAAATACAGCACTGCTTCATGTTAAAAGTCTTGGAAAGATCATGTATTCAAGGCCATACCTAAACATAATAAAAGCAACATACTGCAAACCAACAGTTAACATCAAATTAAGTGGAGAGAAACTTAAAGCAATTCCACCAAAATCTGGGACAAATCAAGTATGCCTTCTTCCTCCCTATGTATTAAATATAGTACTTGAATTTCTAGTTGGAAGAATAAGATAACAAAAGGAGATCAAGGGGATGCAAATTTGAAAGAAAGAAGTCAAGGTATCATTATTTGTGGATGATATTTTAGTATTCATAAGTGACCTCCAAAATTCTACAGAGAACACCTACAGCTGAAAAACAATGTCAAGAAAGTGACTAGATATAAAATTAACTCAAACAAATCAGTATCCTTCATTTATACAAATGTTAAACAGGCTGAGAAGAAATTAAGGAAACAACACCCTTCACAATAGTCACAAATAATATAAAATATCTTGGTGTAATTCTAACCAAGAAACTGAAAGATCGATTAAACAAGAACTTCAAGTACCTGAAGAAAGAAATTGAAGAAGACCTCAGAAGAGTGAAAGATCTCCCATGCTCATGGACTGGTAGGATTAACATAGTTAAAATGGACATCTTACCATCTACAGATTCAATGCAATTCCCACGAATATCCAACACAATTCTTTATAGACATAGAAAGAGCAATTCTCAACTTCATATGGAAAAATAAAAACCCAGGATAGCCAGCAGAATTCTGAACAATAAAAGAACTTCTGGAGGAATTACTATCCCTGAAGAAACATTCTGTAAGGCAAAGGACACTACCAATAGAACAAAACTGAGACCTATAGATTTGGAAAATATCCAAACTAATCCTACATACCATAGAATGCTAATATTCAAAATATATAAAGATCTAAAGAATGGTCAAGAAATCCATAAAGAAATGTTTAAGAGCTGGAGAGACGGCTCATCTGTTAAAGGTTAGGCTCACAATCAAAAATATAAGAAATGTTTAAATCATCAGGGAATTGCAAATCAAAATGACCCTGAGATTCCACCTTACATTAATCAGAATGGCTAGGATCAAAAATCCAGGTGACAATGTGGAGAAAGAGGAACATTCCTCCATTGCTGGAGAGATTCTAAACTAGTACAACCTCTCTGAAAATCAATGTGGAGGTTCCTCAGAAAATTGGAAATAGATCTACCTGAAGACTCAGCTATACAGCTCCTTTGCATTTATCCTAAAGATGTTCCACCATCCCACAAGAAGAACTGGTCCATGATGCTCATGGTATCCTTATTCATAATAGCCAGAAACTGAAAGCAACCCAGATGTCCCTCAACTAAAGAATGGGTGGAGAAAATGTGGTTCATTTACACAATGAAATACTATTCACCTATTAAAAATAAGAACATCATGAATTTTGCAGGCAAATAGATGTTACTAGAAAATATTATCCTAAATCATGTTACTCTGACCCCAAAAGACATGCATGCATGGTATGTACTTACTGATAAGTTGATATTAGCCAAAAAGTACAGAATATCCATGATACACACCACAAACCCAAAGAAATTATATAAAAAAGAAAGGCCCAAGTGAGGATGCTTCAATCCCACTTAGAAGAGGATATAATCACAAGAGGAATACTATACGCAGCAAGACATTTGATTACCATAGATACTCCATAAGAAATAAAATTCAAATATTATATATCCATAAATCCAGCTCTACAAAAGGTATTACAAAGAAAAATCCATCCTAAGGAGGCTAACAACACCCATGAAAATATACAAAATACATAATCTCACAAAAGCAGGGAAGCATTCATAAACACTCACACACACACACACACACACACACACACACTACCAACATCAACCCCCAAAACAAAATATCAGAAATTCAAAACCATTTGCCATTAATATATCTCAATATATCTCAATATTAATGAACTGAATTCCCCAATAAATAGACATAGGATAACAGAATGGAAGTGAAAACAGGGTACATTCTTCTGCATGTGCAAAATACACCTACCTATCCATCAAAGACAGACATTATCTCAGAGTTAAAGGCAGGAAAACATTTTTCAAGCAAATAGACACAAGAAGCAAGCTGCTGTAACCATTCCAATATCTAAAATAATCGAATTTCAACCAGAATTATTTAAAACAGATGGGGAAGGACACTTCATATGCATCAATCAAAAATCTCCCAAGATAATGTCTTTATAAGAGTTGCCTAGGTCATGATGTTTCTTCACAGCATTGGAAACCCTAACTAAGACAGCCAGGAATCAGAAGCTGGATAGCAGAGAAATAGCATAAAACCAAATGTAATCAGAAAGTCAATAAAATGTTCCCTAATCATATGTTATACTGGAAGGCCTCCCATAATTGTCATCAGACAGTCTTCATCCATTAACTGATGGAAACATGCAGAGACCAAGGGCCAAAAAATTGGGCAGAACTTGGAGAATCCTGCAGAAGAGGAGAAGAAAGGTTTGTAGGAACCAGAGGTATCAAAGACACCAAAAGAAAAACACACAGAATGAACTAACTTGAGCTCATAGGGACTCACAGAGACTGAACCAACAATCAGGAGGCTACATGGTTCTGACATAGGCTTTCTGCTTATATGTTTTGGTTGGGTAGCTTGGCTATCTTTTAGGACTCCTAACTGTGGAAAGAAGGGCTCTCTCTGACTTTTCCTGATTTGGGATCCATTTGTCTCCTACTGGGCTGCCCTTTCCATCCTTAATATGAGGGCAGGTGCCTAGTCTTATTGCTTCTTCATATGCCATGTTTGGTTCATATTCCTGGGAAGCATGCATTTTTTTCTAAATGGAAATGGAGAAAGAGTGGATTTGGTTGGGCAGGTGCTCAGTAAGGACTAGGAGGGGAAAAGAAAACAGAAACATTGTCATGCTGAAATGTATGAAAGAAGAATAAGAAACAAACAAACCAAGAAAAATTTTAAAAGAAATTAATGTTCAATAAATTCTTATTTTTATAGTTAATGAAAAAAGGAACAGACATTGCAGGAAATCATTATAATATTCTAATGCATGCAGCATGTCATTATAATAATCTAATGTATTGCAGGGTGTCTTAATATTCTAATATGACACTGGTTTCTATGCTAATAAGGTATACTTCTGCACCCATTTTATTTTGATAGACATGAAGAGTTTTCCAAGGCAAACGTTCTTTTAAGAGAACACACACACACACACACACACACACAAATGCAATTAGTTTCTTCAAAGTATTGTTTGTTAACAATATTATTTTCTAGGCTTTCATGTGCTGATGGATGTGGGGGCTAAAGAACATTTCCTTTTTTTAAGAGCAGCTTCTCCAAAAACTGAAGGAAAAATGTGCTTGAATGTACTCTGTTTAATTATGATCATATTTCATGTTCATAAATCAGTGAAAGACCAGCTTTAGAATAATCATTACAGTACTCTTTAATTATGTTATGTAACTCAGGTATTATGTTAAGAATTTCATATGAATTACCATACTTAATCCTCAGAAAAACCCACTATTATTTCTTTTTCTAAGAAAGGAAAATTAATATTCAGAACTTGGAAAATGTATTCATTCTTATGGGGCAGACTCAATAATAGAAACAAGTTACACACAGAAGCAATTAGAGCCTACTCTTAAGACATAGCCATTTCACACATCTAGAACACCAGCAAGGAATTCATAGGAGAGTCAGTTGTTATTCACTCAATCAAAAAGAGTTTGGAAAAGTGGTAGATATATCAAGTCAAGGTCTACAAGTGATAGATCACAATCTGATAAAATTCAGAGGTTAGGCAAAGGAAGTATTTATGTAGGAAGGACAAAGAAGAGAAGGAAGTAACTTTTGAATGAGAAAGATAGCAACACTCTTAAAGTAAGAAAATGATAACTTAATAGAGATTACAAATGAAAAGAAGCTAACCTCAAGATCTCATTTGTTTCTCTTGTTGGAGTTGAAAACAAACTACATTTTCTTTACCAATTCACTTTGATACCCTGCCTCCATATCAATGAAAATCCAGCTTTTATTACTTTTAAAGTGAGTACATAAAGATGCTTTATAGTAGTGAACATTTTTATGTTTTTAAATAAAACTGAATTTTGGTATATGACATGATATTTACATATATGGGTAGAGTACCTAAATCTAACCAGTTAATCTGTTTTATATATTATCTCCACAAATCTTTTGTTCCTGCTGAGAACAATCAACATGAAAACAGAACTGCTATATTATTGAAATACATATGTTGAATGTACTTACTTACTAACTTAGTAAACTAACTTAGTATTTGATTCCAAAATATAAAAGATAAAAAATACACAGAATTACACATTCAATGCTGTCCAAGGGTAGAATATAAACAGAGATAATCTCATTTCTCCATGTGGTATGGACATGCATATAACCTTACTGCGTTGTATATTGCACTATACCTATTCTGGGTATAGAGAGATGCTACGAACACCCTATGCCTGAATGTGGAGTGTTCAAAAGAAGAGTCTTAGTTTGGAACTCTCTTTTTATACAGTATACAGTGACAAACCTGCTTGATTAATAAGTTTTGCCACATGACTATGAAGACATGCCCCAAAAGGCTGATGACGAAGGAATATAATACATTTTCTGAAAATTAGCAATTATGTGGCAGGATCATATGCTGACTATAGCATTGGTTGCATGGCCCTACTCTTAGGCCTGAGCTTCTGTCTAGATAAAACACATAGCTTCTTAAAGAAGGAATTAAAAAATAGCCAGAAAAGTAGAAATAAAATAGGTGATAATGGAGGTGTTCGCTTTCCATTTCTTAAAGCTGATAGAGTATAAGGAAAAGAGAAGACAAAGTACATCAGTACGAACTACGGGGCTCCATAAGAGGATTGGAATAAGTAGAAATGAGGGGAGAAGAGACTCTGCACTTACCTTCAATAGAGAAGAAGGGAAAGTTCATCATTCAGGAAATAGATGGCAATCTTAAATGCTCTGCATGTGAACTACTTGAATTGGGGAAGATTTAAAGTATCTAACAACTTAGCTCTTGCAGCTTTGGGACAATATCAGATTTTCTGTGGGGAAACTGAGTAACATAACAACTCATCCTTCCTTAAGAAAAATGTTGCATAGTTCAAGGTTGTCTGAGGGAAATCAGTGTCTAACAGTGATGGTTATTATAATGGTTCATAAATACCATTAATAATAGACAGTTGGTTTTCACCAGCCAAGGCCCTCATAAATATCAGGGTTTGAAAGATGATTAAAATAAAGAGAGGCCTTACTGATGAATTTGGACATAAGGGAGGTCCCACTTGATCCCTATTCAGTGATGGTTCAGAGAGGAACATGTTCACAAAAAGTTAAGAAAGAAGACTGGTATGGTGATTTAGTAGAATTGCCTAGCCACATGAGGAGGTAGGATAAATTTTAGTGGATATGAAAGACTTAAAAATCTGCTAAAAGAATTGCAAGATGGAACAAAAGCAAATTATGGGCTTGTCTGGGTTACTCGAAAGCAAATATGTTAAGATTTATGTCAAATTAGAGATCCTAAAGAAAACAAAAAAATAGATGTAAAGCCAAATGTGCTGCATTTTCTTTAATTGGTTATGGATATTTTATTTGTTTACCTTTCAAATGTTGTCTTCCTCCCCCTCCCCGGTATCCTCTCTGCAAGCCTCCTATCCCATACCCCTCCCCCTTGCCTCTATGAGTGTGCTCTATGAGGGTGTTCCTCCACCTACCCACCCACCCACTCCCACCACACCAGCCTGGCATTCCCCTGTGCTGGGGCATCGAGCCTCCACAGGACCAAAGGCCTCCCCTCCCACTGATGTCAGATAAGGCAATCCCCTACTATATCTGCGGGTGTAGATATACTGTCCTTCCATGTGTAATCTTTGGTTGTTTATTTAGTCCTTGTGAGCTCTGTGGTGTCCGGTTAGTTGATATTATCGTTCTTCCTATGAGGTTGCAATCCCCTTCAGCTCCTTCAGTACTTCCCCTAACTCTTCCCTTAGGGTCCACCATGCTCAGTCTGATGGTTGGCTGTGAGCATCTGCATGTGGTTTTATCAGGCTCCTGCAGAGCCTCTCAGGGGACAGTATCCTTAACAAGAACATCCCTTACTTTGAAGAATGCAATGTCCTGGGGTAGGAAACACCATACCTGCTTTGCTTACAGTATAGTACATGCAAGTGTGAGCTGTACACAGAGTTCTGAGACAGCATGTTGAGTAGAAGATTTTTTTAGTTACCTATTAATGTGAAAAAGACTAGGGTATTAGTGGATAGTTGGAATAAATATATCTTAATTTGATGCATACATTCAAGCACCGGGGGCAAATGACAGGTATGGAAAAAGGATTCTGCAGGTAAAAAGGACTAAACTGATTCTAGTCATGGATAACATTGTGTGCATTTCTCCATTGCATGAACTCATGCAAGTTTAGGCACAACTAGAACTTGTCCACTCCAAGGAAGGCCCTGAGTGAAAAATGGGAAAGACTTCCTGGGAGCTATGATTAAGTTATAGAAAACATTAAATAGTAAGAAAGAGTACAAACTATTCTAGCCTAAAACCCAATGTGGCCTGTGAAAAAGATCGACAGCTTCTAGAAAATGCCAGTGTATTTCAGAGAGCTATGTCTGTATATTCAATATTGCTATTTTGAAAAAAAAAAAAAAAAAGGAGGGAAGAGTAATGGAATATTTCCATGATGCATCGAACTTTGAAAATACTTCTTATAGTATTTCTTTATCTGTTCTATACTGAAACCAATTTATCATGGATAGCAGACTTTCATAGAATTCCTCCAAGAAGGTAATTCACACAACTGCTCTTTGTCATGAGATGTTGGCCGGGGACCTTGCCTTATTAACTTGACCACGTTCATTAAAATAATCTAATAATATAAGCAAAATTAGACTAATCTCTGAGTGTTTCATAGGGTAAGAAAGGCACCTGAAAGACATACATCTAAAGCAATAGGGATGTAATTCACATGAGTTGAAATGGCCGGGTACATCCCTAAAATTCTTGGAAAAATGGCATAGCTCATGTCTATGAATCTAAAACAGCTGCAAGGGACTTGAGGGTATTGTAGAATGTTCATACCTGACATTTTCCAAGTTATCCACCTTTTGTGTTGCTATGATAAGATGTGCCATGTGAGATTTAATTTTAAAAAAGACAAGGCTTTTGAGTTCATGAAGAAACTTTTAAAAGAAGTTAAACAGATGTATATCTCAAAACCTGTTTCCCTTCATGTTACAAATCATTAGAATCTCAGAGTGCTACAGCTGGAGTCTATGTGAAAACAAACAGACAAACACTGAGCAAACAGTGAACAATTCCAATAGATTTTAACTGCAGTCATTAAGTGGGGCAGAAGTTCAGTATATAACACAAGAATAGCAATTGCCAGTTGTAGATTAAGCAATGCAGGAGATAGAATCCTGGACTAGTTCTACTTCAATAACAACAAAACAATAAAAGCATTATACAAAGTATACAATTAAGAGTTTGATCAAAGATTGATTGGTTAATCATTTTCCCAGAAATAAAATAAAATTAGGCTCTGTAAAATGACATGAATATATATTGTAGCGTTTACGAGTATTGCCTATTAATACCATTCAGACTGTTTTGAGACCATTGTCCTTTCAAGCCATTGAGCACTTGTCTAAAATTACAGGAACGACCAAAAACAACAGGTACTGCTCATCCTTGTAAATGAGTTGTGCAGTGATGGCACTGGTAAGGATAAATGAATGGGCCTAAATTGCTACAGTAATACCTTGTGTCTGTCAGAGAGTCCTTTGAGGTTCCTAAATTATGTGTCCCCTGTTCTTGATTGCTACCCAAGTTAGACACTGATTTAACTCCTAAAGATATCCTACTGATGTGTTTGTAGGACATGGAGAAACAAAAATGGGACTGATTTTGAAACTTATTCTCTGCTTTCTAGTTTTTTTTTTACAAGGCCAAAAAGCATAATAATGTCACAAGAGGAGAAATGTCAGCAAAATTTCTGCTTGGTTATGTAGTTTGCAAACTACTCCAGCAATGTAATAGGTAACATATGCCTGTTGATTGAGGAGTAGCACAAATTATGTGGGCAAAACTAAGTACTTTCTGATTTGAGTTGAAGCACATTCTTCAGGAAAGACTCATGTCTGGTACTGTAAAATTCGTCCAAATTCTGTGGCTTGGGAGGTCATAGGCTATAACAAGGAAGTTACTGCTCATGTTATTTAACTAAGTAAACATGATGTGAATACAAAATTGCCTTGTAAATACTTATGTATAGAAACATGGATTATTTCTATTATCAACTCTTGAAAAAGAAATTTCTTTATGCAATGGGCAGTACAGAGATAATTGAGAGTAAGTGACTGAATTCTGTAAATGGGCACCAATATCACTCAAGGCTTAGAGAACATAGTTGCAATTCCAGAATTTATACAGTTAACCAATACTAGACAGTACTCATAGGCACCAGCCCAAGGCTTTACAGAAACTTTAAACATTTTCTGTAGAAGAGGCTTATTAGGCCCTTCCTTCTCCAAAGATTTATACATGGTTGACAGTTGCTAGAACAGGAAGAATATTTTCCCTAAGTGAAGTAACTGCCCCTAAGTTACTCATCTGTCTATACATAATTCTGAATAAACACATTGTTTCATTTAATAACACTTGAGAGACACTGTATCATTGTTTCTAATATAGCTATCTTCTCTGGAGCATCTGAGAAACCATCCACAGATCACTAGATGCTGACATAAGTGATAGTTAGCTAATCATTGATGTAGTAATAATGTTCATTAGTTAAAACCAAAATATGTTCTAATTGAATGTGTTTATAAGAGAAGTTGATTTGTCGAATAATTTTGTAGTATTAAGGGTTAGCATTTAAAAACAATGCCTTTTGGACAACTTCTTAATAAACCTATGTTTCTCTATAAATTGAATTATGTTACTTTTTATCAGGTTAATTTTTTTAATAATAGACTCAATGATATGACTTAATGTATTATGCTGATTAGTGTTTGGTCATTAATGTTAATAATGGAACATGAAGAATGATCCTAATATATGAGCCTCTCAATTCTGAATTGACTGATATATTTTATACAAAGGGCCCTTTGTAATTACTCATTTTGACACTTTTTGACTCCATGTCATATTTTGAATTTAATCATAAAATGCATCACCATTTGCCAAGCTTTTTCCAATAGAAGGTATGTCCCTTTGGAGTAAAATTATTTTTAGGTGTATCTATTCTGTATCTCTTTTGTCTTCTATAGTACCTGGCATATTGTAATCATTACATATTTGCAAGTAAATTAATAAAGCAATCATTATTGTATATTTACACTTCTTTATAAGAATGTACTTTTGGAATTTATCTTTTAATGGATTCTTACCACAAAAAATATTCATTGAGATTGGCTTTTGTCTCATAGTAACATAGTAACAAATACATAATAAGATAGGGAAAGAACCACTGGACTTCTATTACACACAAAAACACAGCTCACTAGATTTGCACTAGTTTATGTCTCTGGCCAATAAAGCAAATATATTAAACAAACATAATATGCTTAATATTGGCCTTCTATAACAGTGACAGTTTCTAAATACATATTCTCTATTTTGTCTTTCTGCTATGAGAAAATAATTACTCATCTATACAATGTCTCAAAATGTCATGATATCATAGAAAATGTTTCATTGGTGTAATATTTAAAACATTACCTCATTATTACTATTATTCTAGTACTTATTAGATAGGTGGTTTGAAGGGATAAAAATGGAATATGCTTTAAAAATGAGAAAATCAAATTCCTATAAAATTTAAATGCATGCTATACTGTATTTATTTTTGGCTTATGCAAATGTAAAATAATATTTAACAAAATCTTCTATTTCCACAGTCCCAAGTTGTTAGTACATAAGATAGTGTTCAAAGTGCACAAATGAGCTATCACATATAGAAAATTTTCTCACAGTTGTGAATGTAAGCAACTATGAAAGAATCAAACACAGGAGTAAATTAGCTGGTATTTCAGAAATTGCCTCCTTAATGCTTAAAAAAGACTGCTGGTAATTTCAAACAGCATGGACCGTTTACTAACTTCACCATCCACAATACATTGAAAAAACTGCTAGCTAGCTGTCTTCATAAGAAGTGATTTTCAAAATGTTTCCAGTATTCAGTGGATTTTTCCTTTTAGAGAAAAATGTTGGCATTGTTTTGTTCTAATTAATCCTTTAGCAAGATCTATTTTGCCATACATTCTTACTTAGATAGCACTCAAATATCCATATTAAACCACAGTAACTGTAACAATATTGCCCCCTTTTATTCCAAGTCCATGGCATTTTGGTATTGTACACTTTTTAACATACAAATAAGGTTCTTCATTGTGATATTTTCTATTTGTATCATTATAAGTTTTTATAATTATCATTTAGCTCTAATGCCCTACCAATGTTTTAAGGTAGTTTTCTTAAATTCTATAACAAAGTGAGGTATTTTATACTGATAACTCAAAATACTAAAGTTTAATAGAAAATGTGCTAAATAATGTATCTCAAAAATTAAACTAAGACATTCATACAATTGTTTTTATGAATATAAAACTGAACTAAAACTTGGTTTCTCTGAAAGTTCTTACTTTTTATTTTGTGTATTGGTGATAGACTAATGCCAAGATAATAATCTTTTAAAAATAATTTAAGTTTTATTTTAAAATTACCTCATGTATAAATGTGTATGAAACTGTGGATGGTAATGTCAATTCTCTAGAGCTCACAGAACCACAGGAGTATTTAACATGAAAACAATCCACCAGAAATTTTAAAGAGCTTTGGTTGAGATACTTATAAGTATTAGCATGTTAGATCTTTTAGAAAAGTGAGAAATATTAACTCTATTTCCATGTACTATAATATCCTGATATCCCAGAAATTACACAGACGCATAGGCATGCCACAAATGAAATCATCCACAAAAGAAGACATAAGAGACCTGATTTTTTTAATTATTTATTTTTTGAGACTATAATTCTATCATTTCCTCTCCAATCTCTGCTATCTAAACTTTCCAAAATATCTCTCTTTGTAGTGGTTTTATGTATATGTCCTTTATTATCAATTTTTGCTTAGATATATGTAATATGCATATACATTTCAAAATGCATACATATAACCAGCTCAGTCTATATCATGTTACTTGTAAGTAAATGTGGGAGAAATAATCTTCCCCAGAAAGAGGATGGCTTTACTTGTGACAATTTTCCTTCCAAATTTTTATTAATCTCATGGGTTCTCCTCATGTAGTTTAGACACAAATGAAAGAGAGCAAACATCAACCAGATAACTTTTAGTTTACATATAAAAATAGGACCTAGACCTTAGAAAAAAATAATGGTATTGAATGTCTATTTTAATAAATGAATTACAATTTCTTAATTGATTTTAAAAATTCATGTCAATATATTCCACAGAGAACTGCAAAAATGTTTCTGTTCCTCAACCATAAAAAAACTACGAGAGCTCTACTAATTCATATTTAGTGATAGACTAGCTTGAGTCTAGTACAGATCCAAATTTGATACTTCCAGATCTCCTATAAGGCTCCTTGATGGTAATCACCATGGGAACTATTAGATCACAATGAATTACATGAAGAAGAAATCAATGACGTGTTTCGAAGGTTCACAGAATACTTGAGATAGATTCTGAGCTAGAAAACCAATATTGAAGTTAATAAATATGGACTCTGAACTCTCTTTTGAATCAAACTGTTCACTTTGCAGCCACAATTTGTTTCTATGGTTGACTGCTCCAGAGACATGTCTATTCAAGCTGCCTTTCTGTAGCTTTCCAAGGGTAGACCATACATCCAAGCAATTAATAACTGCTCAAGTCATTGCTAAAGTGAAGACAAATGCTTGGGTTTTCATATGTAATTAGAATACTTACATCCAGGTCTGGTCTTTGTTGATAGTGATACTGGATAGCCACCCTAGCATAACAAACACTGTCATGCTTGAGCCTATCAGAAACAAAAGCCCTAAAACATCAGAAACTTTATGTTCATCTATATACCAGAATGGTAGTTCCCCTGAAGGGGTGCCTACTACTTTCCATATAAGGCAAAGATGTCATCAATTTCTAAAGAACAACATTATTTCACAGACAATTTCTATTTCAATAACTTTCCATTTGAAAATAAAGCATACGGGATCACAGATGTGTACAATCTATGGAGCTGTTCTTTCAGTATCATTTTCATAACAATTACACTTCCTTTACTCAAATCATAGACCTCATTATTACCACACTATTTGATCAGCATTCAAATAATCACTAGCAGGTAGTAAATAAGAGATCATTAATCAGACCCATTGCTCAACACTGGGTTAATAACACTTCCATAAAGTGGTCTCACATAAACTTAGCTGTGCGATTCACTGTCCTTGCTTCTCCCATTGCTGTGTTACTGTCCTCATCCCTGTCTCAGTGGAGATATTAAAATTTATTTTCACTTGTACATTTGATGTGTTTCATCCATAGATAGACTGGAAATATGTCTGATATTTTTAATGTTGTGTTTGCCTCTTCGTGTTTATGTGTGTGTTTATCCATGCACTGTATTTATTTTTATATATTACTTTTCTTTATTATAATAAAGTTTTTATTTCAGTGGTAAATGTTTCCCTTCTATAAGTCTATTTTGCTCTTCCTCAATACACAATAGATATGTAGAAATATCCTTTATGTCTCTTGATCTTTTCAATGACACTTTTAATTATTCTCCAGTGTCTGCTGATTAAATTAATGAGTATTTTCTTCATGTAATTAATTCACTCTGATCAATATAATTCAGTGAGCTGGTTTTATGTTCACAAGAACTTAGTTAAGATTTCATTGTTAAATCATTTGCTTGATTATTTATATTTATTTTGTTGTGGCATTTATTACTCCTTTAAGAATACACCATAGACTTTAAGATATTGCTATATTTAGACTATTCTTTAAAATTATTTGACAGATTACAATAAACTGTATTTATGATTATTGAATGTGTTTTCAGATTGTAAATTTTAATAGTTATATTTTATATGAAAGTTAACTTCATCTATCTTTAACATGTTTGTATATTGTAAATTTCTTTCCCTGTCACATTTCATCTCTCCTCATATGCATTAATACTCCTTTTTTACTGAATTTGTTATTCTCCTAGTAAGTATTTTTTTCTCTACTATTCTGATTCTCAGCTCTTTTCTTTATAGATGAATTGTAGTTCACAAGTTACAATTTTCTTGGTAACTTTTTAAAACTAGTCTCAAAGCAATTAGGTATCTTACAGAAATCATAGTTAAATGACTAATTTTTGTCTTTTTCATGTATCAAGTATGTAACTTTGAAATAACTTAAGACACAGTCCACAGTCCTTCCAATGCCAGTGGAAAAATATACTCCAAAAAAATTAGAAAAGAGAAATCAAGAGAGACCAGAGAGAGAACAGATAGATTTATAGATTTACATATAAATAGATAGATGATAGCTATGACATATATAAATGACAGATAGATATAGATAAAATATTAAAATATTTTAATTGAGTTATCAGTTAGTTCATAGTAATAGACAGTGAGCCCAATGAAATAAAAAAAAAAAAACTAAAAGAGGCAGCTAAAACACTCAGTGGCAGAAAAAGAAATTATATTTTTTAATGAAAACCTTGTAACTTAAAATTAATAATAAAAATGAATCAGTAGAGAAAGAGCTGAAGTCTTTAGAAGAGAAAGTGATGAATTTCACAAATTCCTGAACATAAAATTCAAAACAGAATCAAAAGAAAAAGTGGCACTTCATGTAGAGAACGTCCAACTTCTTGATCACATCAAGAAGAAAGGAGGGGGAAACACATGAAAATATAGCACTGCTCGTCTACTTGCTAGTGACAGGCTGAGGAAGGGCATTCTAATACAGTAGTTTTTATTCAAAATAGAAGAGTAACTCTACGGCATAGGGAGGAGGTGGTTTGTTTGTTTGTTTTTTTACTACATCACAACTACAGGATGGAAGGAGCAGAAGGGGAAATTTAGAACACCATTACAACATATAATAAAGAGTGGTGCCTACAATGACTCTGTGGGGAAAACCACAGCACTTGAGATCTCTGAGTGTATTTTATAGAGATTTGTTCCTCCTATCTCATTATCATTCTTGATCCTAGTATGCATTTATAAGTGACAGACATGAAACAGTTAATAACATTAGTATAGGGTTAGGTTAATAGATGTTTAGGTGCTGTGAAACACTTAAAAATGAATTTAGCTTTTGAAGTAGTAGTAATAGTCAGTCACGGAAAGTACACTTTGTAGGGCGAAATATAAGGAATAGACCAAATGACCCGTCAACTTGTGGATCTGCTATAGTCAAAACTGGTGTAGAATGGTGGAGTTACTTAGATAAGCAAGACACAGGGTTGCATTTATGTAGTACTGATTTTAAAAGTAGTGTGGTACAGATTTAACAATAATTATGACTTAACTGTAACAGAGGCATTTGAGAGTTATCTAGACATGATTTCAAAAAGCTTTAATGTTCAGTGCTCAATGATCCTTTATAAGAAACTGAATTCACCACGAATAAGGAGTTGAGTACCTTCAAGAGAAGCACAGAGTCAGCCAGCAAACTTTACAGTAGATGAGTAATTGTAAAAGTGTGTAGGTAAGAACATAATAAGAAAAGTGGTATACACAGAGGAATAAATCACAAAGAAGCATTCTTTCCCAGAAATTGAAAAAAATATCAGATTTATTTTTGTAAACTGTAGGGTGCATTAGAGGCTCTGGAACACAGAGTGGCTGTTTCAGAAGACACAGAGAGTACTCTTCATTCTTCTATTTACATTTTAAATAACATATAATTTGCTTTGGTCAAGTACATGTTAGATGAAAAAGGTCTTTCTGGAAAAATATTTTTATGACAGTATAAAATATAAGATGAAGTAAAATGATCATATCTAGGATGGACAAGACAACCCCATAGGAGGAAAAGAGCCCTAAGAGCAGTCAAAAGAATCAGTCAGGAGTCCCATAAAAATACTAAGCTAATAGCTTTAACACGGAAGACCTGATGCAGACCCCTGTAGCCACTGTGCTTATTGCTTCAGTTTCTATGAGCTTTTAATTCAAAGGAACCTGTTATCATTCCCTCTGGCTCTTAACCTCTTTCTGTCTCCTGTTCTGTGAAATTCTGTGAGCTTTGAGGAGAGGGATTTAGTGGAGACTTTCAAATTAGACTTTTTTTTTTTTACATAATGTCTAGCTGTAGGTCTCTGAATCTGTTCCCATCTGCTGCCAGATGAATCCTCTCTAATCACAAGTCGATAAGACACTGATCTGAGTACAGCAGAATATCATTAAGAATCACCTTAATGATTTTTAAGACCACTTGTGTCTTGGTTTACATGAGGTGTCTGGGCTATCTAGTCTCTGGTTCTTGATTACTCAAGCTATGTCAGTTATGTGTTCCTTCTTGTCTAGTGGGCTTTATTTCAACAGATATTAACTACTCCCACACGTTTTGTGCCATTGTCCTAGTATATGTTGCATGTACAATAGAATATAGATGAAAGGGTTTGTGGCTAGGCTGGTATCCAGGTTTCTGTTTTGGCAGCCCCTGGAATACATTCTTACACCAAAGACACTAGAATGTAGGGGTGAAGTCTTCATGTAGGCACCAATTCAACTTCTCTGTGTTCAGTGAGTTGTGTGGATTTTGCCATCAGCAATGTGGTCTCATTGTCAGAGACAGTGAGCAATCTTTTGACTAAGCATCAGCCTGAGTGATTTAGGAATTCCCAAGTGCCCCCCCTTTGCCAACAGCTTAATTGAACAAAACCAATTTCTAACACTGGAAGCTTTGTCTGGCTAAGAGATGGCTAGGCGAGACTCCATATACTCAATTACTTGGATTCCTGATGAGGATCATCTTCATAGATTCCATGAAACTTCTACTGCACCAGTTTTCCACACACCCTCCAAAATACCCCCCCCCCAATTCCAGCTGTCTCTCTCAAACTCTCTCCCTCTATTCCTTCTTCCTTCCCCTGATCCGTCCCACTTCCATCTTCACCCACCCCCAGATCCACCCATAAAATCTTTTCTATATTTCCTTCCTAGGGACATCTGTGCATTTCCCCCCAAGCCTTTCCCCTTTCTAACCTTTCTGGGTCTATGGATTATAACTTGGTTATCATTTAATTAATGGCTAATGTATACTTATAAGTTAATACATGTCATGTTTGTTTTTATGGGTCTGGGTTACCTCAGGACACGCAGAATGATATTTTTCTAGTTCCATGCATTCGCCTGCAAGTGCATGCTGTCATTTTTTGTAACAAGTAAGTAATACTCCCCTATGTAAATGTACCACATTTTGTTTATCTCTTTTTCTGTTGAGGGATATCTAGGTTTATTCTAGTTTCTGGCTATTACTAATAAAGTCTCAGTGAACATAGTTAAGCAAGTGTCTTTGTGGTGGGATGGAGCAGCCTTTGAATATATCCCCAAAAGTGGTATAGTTAGGTCTTAGATGGATTGACTCTTAATTTTCTGAGGAACAATTATATTGATTTCTAAAGTGTTTGTACAAGTTTATACTCCCAGCAGCAATGGGGGAATATTTCATCCTTGCCAACATGAGTTCTCATTTGTGTGATCTTAGCCATTCTAATATGTATAAGATGGAATCTCAAAGTATTTTTACCTTGCATCTCCCTGATGGTTAAGGATGCTGAATATTTATTTATTTAAATGTTGCTCAGCCATTTGAGATTCCACTATTGATATTTAATTGTTTAGATAAATTTTTTATTTTGATCTGCTATATCAAGTTGCCTGAGTTCTTTATATATTTTGTTCATCTTTATATATATTAGTCCTTCAAATGTGGAGTTGGTAAATATCTTTCTCCATTCCTTAGACTGCCTCTTTGTCTGATTCATGGTGTCTTTTACCTTACAGAAGCTTTTGGGTTTCATGATGTCCTATTTATTAATTGCTAATCTTAGTGTCTGAATTATCTTTGTTCTGTTCAGAAAGTTGCCTCCTGTGCCCAGGCATTCAAGCTTATTATCTATATTCTTTCCCACAGCTTCAGTATATCGGGTTTTATTTTGAGGCCTTTGATACATTTCAACTTGTGTTTTCTTTGGGATGGTAATATGTATCTATTTGTATTCTTCTATATGTTGACAGGCATTTTGACTAAGACCATTTGTTGAAGATGCTGTCTTCTTTCCAGTGTGTATTTCTGGCTTCTCTAATGGCTCTGACATTAAAAGCAAGGCAAACTATCAAAATTAAATGATGCTATTATTAATTGTATTATTCTATTTTATGTGAATGATATTTCAGTACATTTTCATGTTTCTCCAAAGAGATCTCTCCAC
Source organism: Rhynchomys soricoides (assembly GCA_019843965.1). NCBI lineage: Eukaryota > Metazoa > Chordata > Mammalia > Rodentia > Muridae > Rhynchomys > Rhynchomys soricoides. The sequence continues at coordinate 7,833,667 of JADRCH010000046.1, forward strand.
AATGAATGCTTGTAATGCACTTAGATATGTTCAATGTGCTTTATACTTTTCCTAGTATATAATGTTTACTGTGACTTGCATGCTTTTCATAACTATAATCTCACAGAAAAGTGAGTCTCAAAGACTTTTGCTGTATTGTTCAAGATCATATTTCCAATAAAGTATGAAGGGGTGTAAAGAATCTGGCTGAGTCAAGTAGCATTCTATAGGTTATCAATCATTAACTGGTTTTAACCCAAGATACATTTGAAGCATTGGTTATCATTTAACTTAAAATTGTTATCAAAGAATATTGAACAACAATAGATTTCTGAGGGAAAAACAAATATGGATATGTCAAGATTTCAACAAATTATTCAAGTTCTATACTAACATTTACATACAAAGAGGCATTGTTCTTAAAAACATAGAAAAATTTTATCTACATAAATATTTTTTTCTCAGATATTTTATCAATAGTTATATAAATGTAGACTGATGTATGATTTCATAGACATATATATTAATAGATATAGTGCATATATGCATAGAATTTCTTTATGCATATAACCATATAACAACATATTTATGATGTGTAACATACTGTAAAACTTTATTTTCAAAAATCGAGGCCAAATTTGTTTAAATGTAGCATGATTTGTATGGAGACAGTTTGAAAGCAAATGCATGGATAATGTTTTTTGAAGTCTGATAAATATCCATACTTTATATTTTATTAAATTAGCTATTCAACCTGAGTTATTAGTAAGATAAATGTTAGATAATTTGTGTAAAGAATCTATGGACATGAGTATATTTACAATAATGCCTACATAGCAGCAGTATTGTTCATTTAGGGTGGTATAATGACTTAAAATGATGAAAGACAAAACAATTCATCAGACTTCAAAAAATATTTTACACCACCTTGACAGATTAATTTGAAGACAGAACATTACGCATTTTGTTATGAGGACTTTTTCTGGCAGTCATCCAAGGATTGAAACTGCACAACCTTATAAACAGCAAGGGATTGACTGCCTTAACAAAGAGACTCTGCAGGGTAATGAGGATTGCACATTAATTCTCACTGTGCATTGATGAGTTCTCTTTGAACTTTGCCAGGGCTTAAACAATGGTGACAGGTCTCTGGCTCTTTCAGAATTATGTGTGTCCTTAACAAAGCTGCAAAGATAAGATTTTTGCATGCCTAATTTTCTTTTTCCTTTTTTAGTTTACTGTTTTAGGAAAACACATCTTAATAATTTGTGATTGTTTGTTGTATCAGTTAGAACTGATGTCCTATAGAAGAATCTTATAAAATATAAAATATGAATACTTGCTACATTTTCATCTAAATGAATTAATTTAATACCTAAGTTCTTAGGTAAAAAGACATTTATTAACATTTTAATGACAAAAGAAAGAAAATGCATACACTGGATCATATCAATTTCTAGATATCGTTTTTATTTTAACCAACAAAAGTGACAGTGTTCTACCTCCACCTATTCAAATAAATACCAAAGTTTATTCTAAAAGAAATATTTTTCTTCTTAAATTTTGCTTATCAAATATTGGACTTAAACTTTATTTGCACCTCAAATTACATTCTTATTTTATTATTGACATTGTGCCTTTTTGTGAGCTTGTGTGTTTCTGGAAAAAAAAAAGATATTCAACAGAAAGAAGTCTGTGATAAAAATGATACAATGACAATAAGTGAAAATCAAGCAATTGAATATCATAACTAGACCAATAAAGGTTACATAAAATAATAAAATAACAATATTAATGTATGATTTTAATATTAAAGAAGAATCAGGTTAGAAATAATATAGAAGAGGGAACCAGTTCAATGATGTTTGCCAATTCTAGTTTATTCATAATAAATCTATCATGGTACATAGCTTTAAGTAAAGCACAGATACATTCATTGTTAACCCTCAGTGTAAATGGAAGAGCCTAAAAGAAAAATGCATATCAATTTGATGATATAATTATTTGTTTACTTTCTCTGTAAAGAGTGAGGCTCTGAAGTAGAGTAGGTATCTTGGGAGTGATACAAAATAAGTGAAATTATGTCTTCCTTCATTATAACACTGACAGCTTTCTGCAGTGGCAGTATCATAGCCAATGAGGTTTATGTGAGGCGCGATGATTGCTAATTGAAAACTTTTCCCATTATAACACTGTCACTTACAAATAGGAACCAAACCATTTAAATATTACTCGCACTTGTATGGGATTAAAACAAATGCTCTTCATATATGCCTTAATAAAAATAAATCTTCAAAACTTTATATAAACAACTATTCAATAGCATTAAATATTAAATCAGATAAAAAAAATAAAAATAAATATAAGTAGAGTATAAGTACAAAATTGATCCATTAATAAATCTCACAATCTCTGCTCTATCAGTTATCTAAATAAAAAAAATGATTTTTAAAAAAATGTGACCAGAAGAAAACCATAATTAAATATGTAAACATAGACTCCAGTATATTGGCTGTAATATTACCATACTAAGATTACCGAAGTACCTGGAACACATAAAAATTAATTAGAATTGTTCTAGAAATTATTTATATGACAATTTATGATTTTGATTTGGAACAAATGCTTAAATTTTAGGTAACAAATTAGGAAACAAATGCTTATATATTAGGTAAGTACAAAAGGGCAGTTTCCATAAACAGTTCTTAACTGATTTTAAAAAATACAATGAATTTCTTGGTATATAAAAAAAAGCATAGAAATTTTTATGCATACGTCTTTTTAAATTTTTATGACTTGAACTAGAGTATGTCATAAATCGAGTTGTTCTTCAATACACTGAAATGAACCCAAACAAATCACAGTTCACTGTTTCACTCACCTGGGACTGTATGTAATTTACTTTCCTCATGTGCAAGTATGTGCTGAAATTAACAGCAGCACTGTAACACTGATTTCATATAAACATCTGTCACTTTATTACAGTTTAACAATAGCACCTTCCCCGGCTGTGATGCTCGTAAACAAGATTAGATATGCCCTCAGGTCCTTAAAAAGTCACCGGCATATCTCCATTATTTTGTTATGTAAGTTATAAAAAATGATGTCTATCTTACCTGCAATGAATATTTTTATATTTTCTGTGCCTAAAACCGTGATTGACAGAAAACTGCTGAATTAGTAATACTAAGTTATACTTCTATTTAGGAATATCATGAAGATTGTCTTATTAAAACAATTGTATTATTTCCATATGTCAAAAGTACTTCAATAAAAAAAAACTTATATGAAATGAAAAATTCAGTTGCATTAATAAAGAAATAATAGTTTCAACTAAGAAAGGCTTAGCTATAATTAAACTGTCATTAAAAACACCAACAAGTCTTTTGCTTTATGTTTTCTTTGCTTGGTTTCTGTTTAGATTTTTCTGTTATCTAAAGAACAAGCCCCCCTGAAAACGTTGTTTGTTTATATCTGTTTTAAGAGTCCTGTTAATTTCATCTATCTCTTAATAAGAGATGCCAGCCAGCATTTACTATCTAATAACAGGCACATGTTCTGGACTCCATAGACAAATTTTCCAGCCCACTGCTCTAGCTGTGGTTTTGTAAATTCACGGTCTGAATCAAGTACTCATATTGGCTTTTGATTAAAATAGTGCCACGTGTTCTGGACAGGCTGCATAGGCGCTTCTTTTGAGGAAACCTTTAGCCTTAAATGTATATTTCTATTTTCATGTAAAATGCTAGTTTTGAGTTAAGAAAATCCACCTATAAGTCTTTTCTATCCACATCTACTTCACTATGTTCATTTACAAAGATTTTAAAAGCTTTTTATTTTAAAAGAAATTCTATCCAGACTCCATTAACAAAATGATTCTCTGTGCTGCAGTGAGATACTGATTACTTACTGGCTCATTCTCTGTGGGAAATATTCCATAGAGGAATGTCTGTTATAGCATTTGTCTAGTGCAGCTTTCCTAATATACGTGTCTGAACTCTCTAGGAGTTTCAAATTATCCTTAAAAGATGAAAGAAAAAGTTATGAAGAAAGAAAGAAAGAAAGAAAGAAAGAAAGGAAAAAGCCATATTAAAATATTTTTACAGTGTCAGGTATGATGGCAATAACTGTATGCCTGAATTGGGCAGGGTTAGACAAAACTCTTTTACAAACAAATAGATAAACAATCTTCTTAAATACATACACACACACCATAAAGCTTGTTTTAAAGTGTTAAGACTACTTTTTCCATACATTTCCTGCAGTTTTTTGTTTTAGCTTCTAATTTGAGTAAAAATTTTTTCCTTTAATTTGTTCCTTTATATTCTTTCTTGAAATGCTCTCATACCCCTTCTTTCACTGGATAAATTTCACTGGATAAAATATATAATATTTAGTAATATACTTACTATATTATATATATATATATATACATATATGTATATATGTATATATATATATATATATATATATACACACACTAATTATAACTTGTTCCTTCTATATAATGTTATTTGTTCATATATCTTCAGGGCTGAAAATAGAAAATCTATTAGGTAATCATCTCTGGGAAAAGCTGTTTTCCCACCCTGAGTATTTCTTAGTTTCGTGTAGTTCTTTGTATATAGTTGAGGCCGCATAGTCTTTCCTCCATCGACTTTGGCATGCTCATTGTTGTCCTTATTTATCTCATATTTAGGCAGTCATATTAGTGTGTATATAAGTATATAGAAATTTCTTTGGTTATGTGTATAGACAACACTCATGTGTGGATATTAGCACATATATTTAGAATGTAGTTAGGGGTTGTGCTGGTTTATTAAAATGATGGTTGCAGGTTTTCCTCCAAGATCTATGATATCGAGTTAGCCCTCGATAGTTGCCAAGGTTTCTTGTAATAGGCACATTTTTTTTTCTTGTTGAGGGGCTCTTAAGCCCTATTAGAGAATAGTTGGTTACAGTCAAATTATACATGCCCTACTGCACCCTTAGTTTTATATGGCCATGCAGGTAATACTGTGGTTTATAGGTAATGGGACTGTTTATTGCTTACCTTTTCTACAAGCTTTCATGGTACCTCTGGTACCATGTTTAAAGTGTTTAAAATGCATGGTGTCTTCAGCAATAATTACTCTCTATATTTTTAAATACCACATGTTTTTCCTACTTTCTAATACTACCAATTTTAGGATAGACATGAACAAGTTATTATGGAATTTAAATTTAAACCACTATGATTCCATTTGTCACCAACATATGAACCAAATTCAATTAGTGAGAAATTTAAATTATAAATCATGTTAGAATGAAAGAGTATCATTCATCAGCTGCTTGAACAAATGTCAAATGCTAAAATAGTCTGTGGAACAAGCATCTATAGCTATTGATAGTATATACTCAATGCTCAAAATCTCTTTGTATATATCATTAAAAAAACTCTTCTAAATTCTTTAGGAGAGAACTGAAAACTCTTTAGCAGGTCTCTGTCCTAGCACACATCTGCAATGAGCTGAACTATTTTCTAGGGCTTCACAGTCCAGTGTTGTCTTTCTATATGGAAAAGTAACAGAGGTGAAGTCAGCAGGACACAGCCAATCTTAAGATTAGTATAGCTGCAAGGGATATGGGATATAATTAAATTTTTATGATCAACTTGAAAAATTACTAAACTGACCAACTTTAAGAGTTAAACTGTATATGTAACACTTAATACACTCATTAACAGTCATCAACTTAGGATAATAAATTCTGGGTAAACTCACAAATCTATTTTTTCAGTTAACTTTCCTGGAATTAATGAAAAATAATCATACATGTTTCACAAATTCATTTTTTTGTTGGTTATGGGTGGTGGTTTTGCTAGTTTGTTCACTCCTTTAAGTACTAACCTGGGGGGAGGGGGTGGAGATTCAAAGAAATACTATCACAATTCAAAGCAATATGGGCCAACTCTACCTGCTCGTTAAAGAAACATGTCTTTTGATTTAGTTTTTTCCATTTTTTATAATAATATCCAGAGCTCTTTCAAGTTTCTTGTAAGTCCAATATTTTACTTCCTTCCTGATATATAATAAAAGAGCAATTGGTAGGCAAAGCAAAATGCAGTGAGGACCTTTAAGTCTCATTTATGAGTCATAAAAAAGCTTGATGTTAAACACCAATTGAAATGCTATGGCTGCATGCTGAGAAGCATTTAGACAGCTGGGCCAGCAGGACATTGTGAGTCTTCTTTAAAAAAAGAAAATGAGACATAAAAATGTGTATAAATTAGATCTTAACAGAACTCTGATTTTCTCATAGGTGTTTATATACTAAAATAAGATTTTCTTCTTCATTCTTTTTTCTTTTGATAATAAATGTGGCTAAATAGTCAAGTGTTTGCTTTTAAAACATGAGTAACAATTGCAGTAACAAGAAGATACTTTTAAAAGAAGGAGAACTAGTTCTATGCATAATCTGGTTTGACAGCAATGCACAGTATTTAATAGAAAAGAAAAAGTATTATGTGATAAACATTTTCAGTGTTATCACTGTGATAATTGTAGTAGTTGCCTGGAATGATTCTTACTTGTCATGTGGTATAGTGAGGCTTGCACACTGCATTAACATTTTAAATTAGTCAACTTTCCCAAATGAATGTGAAGATGCTTACATAGTTAAGCTAAAGAGCCAAAATTTACTTATTAGATGTATTCTAGCTTAATTAGTTTGCTATATATTATCAGAATTTGCTGTATACATAATATTAATAAGCTATATTGAATAGATTTTGTTAATGGACCCAAACTTGACTCTCTTTGAAAGAGGATACTTTAATTGAGAAATTGCTTCTATCAAAAAAATAGAATTAATAAAGAACCCCATCTGAGAAAAATACGGAAACAAAAAATTTAAGACCTCAAAGAGGATCTCAGAAACCAGCTTCCCAACAGAGTAAAAGAGATGGAAGAAAAAAACTCAAGCATTGAAGAAAACTTTGTAGAAATGGATATATCAACCAACAAACAATCTTTTCCAAAGGATTATAGGCAAATTTTCCTCCTGAACATAAATTCAAACTTTTTTAATAAAACACTTGCAAGAACAATCAAACAGATCTACAAGATCATCTATCATGCACATTTTCAGCTTTATATGCAAATATAAACATCTCAGGAAAGATGAAACAATCCAAAGTAATAAAAGGTATTACTGTCCCAAGCATTCAATTGTACTACAGAACTCTAGTAGTAAAAATGCCATGATAGTGGCACAAAACTGACTCATTACTCAATGTAATTAAATTAAAGACCCAGACATATAAATTTCATACCTATGAACACCTGATTTTTGATAAAGAAACCAGAAATATAACATCTTCAACAAATATTGCTGGTCAAAAATGGATGGCTATATGTTGAAGAGTCCAAATAAACAATACTTATTATCCTGCAAAACTCTAAAATCCAAATGGATCAAAGACTTCAACATAAAACCAGATATACTGAATCTGATAGAAGAGAAAGTAGGAAATGGTCTTGAACTCATTGGCATAGGAGACAAATTTTCTGAAGAGAATGCTGTTAGCATGGGCACTGATATCTACAATTCATTAATTGGACTTCATAAAACTGAAATTCTTTTGATTAGCAAAGAAAATCATCCTTTAAACAAGGTAAGCATCCTAGTAAGCCAGGAAGCAGAATGACCATTTAATGGGTAGTATACAGAACAATGTAAATATATTGAAACAATGTAAATATATTGAAACAAAAATATGTATCTGTAAGGATTGTATAAAGAACAAAAGAGTATAACACATTATTTAGAATGGCATGACATTCAGTACTTATAAATACCTTATTTCTGAAAATTTCCATTTAATATTATTAGATTAGTTGACTGCAGGTAAAAGACTTCACATACAGCAAAACACTGGTTGTAGAATGGTGATTCCTAGTACCAAATGCATTCAACAAAAAAAATTTACCAGTACATTGAAAGAAATTAACGGTGATGTCCCAAAACTATTAAAAGTAACATTATAGTTCTCCATATCCTTCTTGTGGAGGTAGAGTGGGAATAATTGCATTTATATTCAACAAGCACATAGACAGAACAAGTATAAAGACACAAGGTTTGGATTTTAGTTGTCTTTTCTAATCAACTGTTATATATGAGGCACTGTGTAGGAAATGTATATAAATTATAAATTTTTACTAATAATTTCTCCTTAATTATCATGTCTACTACATACTTGATAAAGGTGAAACTCTATAGTTTAAGATACTATGCCGAAGGAATTGAGTACAAGGACATAAGCTTGTTGTGTCTTACCCAGGACTTTCTAGCACACCACGTTGTAGATTAATAGGGAGTAAAATTATTTTAGGAGAAGGGTCTTTTAAAATCATGCAAGGTTATGAAAAGCCTTGGTACCTTCTTAAGGCAAAAGTAAGCAGTGTTAGGAACCCTGGTGTTCTCGTGTTCTTTACAGAATTGTAATAAATATAAGAATCATATTGAAAGAAGGGTTCAAGACAAAGACAGAGAGGAAGGCATCCTGGCTTAGTGAGATCCCTGCTTTCCTGAACAAACTTGTTAGACTAGAACTTTATTGATAGACTTCCCTTGCTTAAGCAAAAGAGCTGAACAATATTTTAAGAATCAAAGAAAAAGGATGGTAGTCTTATGCCAAATATAAAAGAAATATAGAGGTAGGAAAGAAAGAGTTAAATAAGGTTTAAAGGTTGAACTTCTATAGAAAGTCAGGGTTGATATAATAGATAGTAGGAAATAACTTTTGATCTATTAAACTTATGCCAAACTGAAACAAAATCAAACTCAAATAGAGTCATCCTGTCTAGTATTTTTGTAACTGCAAGGCTTTATGACACCAATCTTAAGAAAGAAGATATTGAGTTTAAAGAAAATTGATTTTATCATAATGTTAATTTTTAATTCTTATGAAATTGCTGCTTTTTCTTTGTTCCATTTTGTATTCTTATGTAATCAAGGAAGATTTTGAAGAAAATGTATTTTGAAAAGCTGTGTAATCAAATCCTGAGGAACGATTTTATAATTTTATTTATAAATGAAGCCTGAAAGAGACAAAAAGTGCCAGAGTAGGAAAAGCTATAGGGAGATGTGCTTCCTCTCTGTCCTGTCTCTCATGAAGCAAATGATGTCCAATGTCTGATCATTCCTTCCCTTAGCCACTCTTGTACCCACTCTTCTCCAGACCCTGTCCTCAACCAAGGCTGGTCCCCAGCCAAGCATCACCAACAGAATGCAAGAGATAGAGAGAATCTCAGGCATAGAAGACACCATAGAAGATATTGACACATAGGGTAAAAAACATAAAAAGTGTAAAAAGCTCCTATCCCCAAAACATCCAGGAAATTCAGGCCACAATGAAAAGATCAAACCTAAGAAGTGAGTGAAGATTCCCAGCTCAAAGGTCCAGAAAACATCTTCAACAAAATAATAGAAGAAAATGTCCCTAACCTAAAGAAAGATATAGCCATAAATGTACAAGAAGGCTAGAGAACACCAAGTAGATTGGACCAACAAAGAAAATGTCACATAATAATCAAAACATCAAATGCCAGAACAAAGAAAGAGTATTAAAAGCTGTAAGGGAAAAAGGCCAAAGAAAATATAAAGGCAGACCTATCAGAATTATATCAGACTTCACAACAGAGACTCTAAAAGACAGAAGATACTGGAAAGATGTCATCCAGACCATAAGAGAACACAAATGCCAGCCAACACTACTATACCCAGCAAAACTCTCAATCACCATAGATGGACAAACCTAGGTATTTCATGATAAAACTAAATTTAAATAATATCTTTCAACTAATCTACCCCTACAGAAGATACTGAAAGGAAAACTCCAACATAAAGAGGGTAATTACACCCAAGCAAATACAAGAAATTAAACAACTCACAACAAACCCAAAAGACAAACACACAAACACACACACAATCACACAGACATACATACACAGACACACACACACACACAAACACACACACACACACACACACACACTACCACCTCCAGCAACAAAAATAACAGGAACCAACAATCATCTATCTTTAATATCTCTCAACATCAATGGACCCAATTTCCCAATAAAAAGGGAACACAGAGGCTACAGGCTAACAGAGTAGATATGTAAACAAGATCCAGCATTTTGCTGCATAAAAGAATCATACCTCAATGACAAAGACAGATACTAACTCAGAGTAAAGTGCTGGCAAAAATAGTTTTCACAGAAAATAAGGCCAAGAAACAAGCCAGAATAGCCATTCTCATAACCAATAAAATTGACTTTTAACCAAAAGTTATCAAATGAGATAAGACAGAACACTTTATATTCATCAAAGGAAACATTCATCAAGAGGAAGTTTCAATTATCAACATCTATGCCTGAAATACAAGGGCATCCACATTTACAAAAAAATCTTTACTAAAGCTCAAAAGACACATTGAACTTGACACATTAATAGTGGGAAACATCAGCATTCCATTATCACCAAAGGACAGGTCATTGAAACAGAAACTAAACTGAGAGTGAAACTAATAGAAGTTATCTATCAAATATATTTAACAGACATCTACAGAATTTCACACACACCCCCCCAACAAAAGAATTTATCTTCTCAGTACCTCATGGAACCTTCTCCAAATTTTTCTATATAATCAGACACAAAATAAGCCTCAACAAATAAAAGAAGTTTGAAATAATACAAAATTTTCTATCAGATCATCATGGACTGAGACTTGTCCTCAATAACAACAAAAATAACAGAAAGCCCACATACTCATGGAAACTGAACAACTCTCTACTCAATGATAACTTGATCAGGGAAGAAATAAAGAAAGAAATTAAAGAATTGTTAGACTTCAATGAAGATGAAGGCACAATATACTCAAACATATGGGACACAATGAAAGCAGTGTTAAGAGGAAAATTCATAACACTAAGTGTCTCCTAAACGAAATCGGAGAAATCCTATTCTAAAATCTTAAAAGCACACCTGAAACTCAAATACAAAAAGAAGCAGACACACCCATGAGGAGTAGAAGGCAGAAATAGCCAAACTAAGTGCTGAAATCAACCAATTAGAAAGAAAGAGAACAATACAATGAATCAACAAGTATCTTGTCATAACTCTCACATAGCATGTAACTCTAATAAGAACTTCAAGTCTCTAAAGGAAGAAATGGAAGACCTCAGAAGATAGAAAGAACTTCCAATCTCATGGTTCTGTAGAATTAACATAGGAAAAATGGCCACCTTACCAAAAGCAATCTACAGATTTAATGCAATCCCCATCAATATTCCAACTCAGTTCTTCACAGAGATAGAAAGGGCAATTCTCAACTTTATCTGGAATAACAAAAAACTCACGATAGCAAAAACAATTCTCAACAATAGAAGAACTTGTGGTAGTCACAGTCCTCGACTTCAAGTTGTACTACAGTGTACTACAGTGATAAAAACTGCACAGTTTTGGTACAGAAACAGACATGTAGATTAATGGAATAGAATTGAAGACCCAGAAATAAAGCCACACACCTATGGTCACTTGATCTTTGACCATAAAGCTGAAACCATACGGTGGAAAAAGAAAGCATCTTCAATAAATGGTGTTGGTCTAACTGGCAGTCTATATGTAGAAGAAAGAAAATAGATCCATATTTGTCACTTTGCACAAAGCTCAAGTTCAAGTAGTTCAAGAACCTCAATATAAAATGAGATACACTGAATGTTATCAGACATGTAGAACTGAAAGTGGGTAAGATCTTGAACTCATTGACACAGGGGCAAACATACTGAACAGAGTATGAATGGCTCATGCTCTATGATCAACAATTGATAAATGGGAACTCAAGAAACTGAAAAGCTTCTGAGAGGGAAAAGACATTGTCAATAGTACAAACCACCAAACTACATATTGGGAAAAAAATTTCACAAACCCCATATCCAATAAAGGGCTAATATCTAAAATATATAACGAACTCAAGAAGTTAACCTTCAAAAACCCTAATTTAAAAATGGGGTAGAGGGCTAAATAGAGAATTACCTAGAGGAGAATCTCAAATTGTCAAGAAACACTCAAAGAAATGTTCAAAGTCCTTGGTCATCAGGGAAATGAGAATCACAATGACCATGAGATTCCACCTTATACCAATCAGAAGGGCTAAGATCAAAAACTTGCACATGCTGGCAAGGATGTGGAGAAAGTGGAGTACTCCTCCATTGCTGGTGGGATTACAAACAGGTACAGTCACTGTGGATATCAATCTGGCAGTTGCTCAGAAAATTTGAAATAGTTCTACTTGAAAATCCAGCTATACCACTCCTGTGCATATAGGACAAGTGTACTGGTATCAAGGTCATGTGCTCCACTATGTTCATAGCAGCCTTATTTGTCATAGCCAGAAGATGGAAACAATCCCAATGTCCCCCAGTTGAAGGATGGATACAGAAAATATGGTTCATTAACACAATGGGATACTATTCTAGTAGTAAAAATGATAACATCATGAGTTTTCCAGACAAATGGATGGAACTAGAAGATATCATTCTGAGTAAGGTAATCCAGACCCAAAAGGACATGCATGTACCATGCTCACTGATAAGTAGACATTAGCCAAAAAGTACAGACTATCTAAGATACAACTCAGACTGTAAGAAGTTTAATTAGCAGGTAGGACCAAGTGAGGATGCTTCAATCCCACTTAGAAGGGGAAACCAAATAATCATGGCAGGTAGAAGGAGGGAGGGATCTCAGTGGGGGAGGGGAGGGGACGGAAAAAGGCAAACAGGATCAGGTATAGGGGTAGGGGGACATGAGAGAAGCCCAGAGGATCAGGAGAATAAATTGAAATATGCAGCTTCTGAGGTTGGAAGTTGTGTGTGTGTGTGTGTGGGGGTACACTTTAGAAAGTCCCAGAGTTCTGGGAGGTAAGAGATTCTCAGGACTCAATGGGAGTGACCTTGGTGAAAGTGCCCAACAGTGGAGAGAAGGAACTTGAAGAGTCTACCTCCAGTATGTAGACAGGGCCCCAAGTGGAGGTACGGGGTTTCCAACCCACAGTCAAAAATTCTGACCCAGAATTGTTCCAGTCTAAAGGAACTGCAAGGAGTGAAATGGAGACGAGACTGAAGGAAAGGCTGTCTAGTCACCAGCCCAACTTGGGACCCATCTCACGGGAGGTCTCCAAGGCCAGACACTATTATGCTGTGATGTATTTATAGACAAGAGCCTAGCATGGCTTTCCTCTAAGAGGCCCTACCTGCAGTTGACTGAAACAGATGCACATACTTTCACCCAACTGTTGGACTGAAGTCAAAGACCCCTATGGAGCAATTAGTGGAGGATTGAAGGAGCTGAAGAGGGGTTGACCCTATAGGACGACAAGCAGTCTCAATTGAGCCTCCAACCTGGTAGCATACAAGGACTGGTCCAAGGCCCCGGCACATATATAGCAGAGGACTGCCTGGTCTGGCCTCAGTGGGAGGAGATGAACCTAAATTTAAAGAGAATTGAGACCCCAGGAAGGGGGATATCTGGGGTTGGGGGATCACCTTCTCAAAAGAAAGGTGGAAGAGGAACAGAGTAAGGAACTGTTGGAGGAGATGGAAAGGTGGGGCAATGGTTGGAATGTAAATAAATAAAATTAATTTAAAGAAAAGATGAGGAACCATCTTTCTCAAGGTCATGGAAATATGTCCTGTAAATATTATCTTCAATAAAAATTAAACCTTAATGTTCAAGTGTCTTTTGAAGCTAAGAACTTGCAAATAACCCAACTCCAAGTTGCAAAACTACTTCCTGCCATGAAATTTTTAAGTTATTTTGTCTTTGGATAAAATCAGATACCTAACACAGATGGTTAACAAGTGAATTTAGAACAAATCTTTATTAGCCAAAACCATGTCTGCAACACATTTGTATTAGAGTCTTTTCTGTTGCTGTGATAAAACACATTGACCAAAAGTAACTTATGAAAGTGTTTACTTTGACTTAAGGTTCCAGAGGGAGAATCCAGAACAGTATAAAGGTGTAGCAGAGGGAAGTTAAATGAGGGAAGTCAGAGATCACATCTTCACCAAGTACAATTGGACATGCTGTGAAACTCTGCACTCTCAAAGGGTATTTCTACCAGCAAGGCTCTATGTCACAAATTTCCACAAGAGTAACCCCAACAAGGGGACCTCATATTTAATTATGTGTTCCTCTGCAGGGCATATACATTATTCAAATCAACACAGCACTGTTTGGATCTATAAAAGACTGGGAACACTCTATTGTTGAAATCTCTTAGCAGATTGCTAATGATAATCATCCCATTGAATGCTGATACAGTAATAAAATTTTTATCATTTAACTTTGTGGAGAGGTTTTCTAAATTGGAAGGTTGTATATTTAATTACATTTCTACACTGAAGGGTAAATAAGTGGAAATTTGGGTGGTTTTCTTCCCTTTAATTACAGTTTTCCCTACTTATACTTCTGAGAATTGTTAAACCTTTCATTTTCCTTTTAGTCTTTCTGTAATATCCACTTTAATTAAACATTCCCTGCCAGATGTAGCAATAGACTTTAGGAGTCTAGGAAAGAACCTCGTGTGAAGTATTGGCTGCTTGTAGGTTCATATAAATTACTCTTAAGTCTGACGTAAATGACCTGACTGGATCCCACAGTTCCAAACATGGGATGGTTATTTAAACTCTTCTCTCCAAATCCAGCCTGTGGATAAGTTCTAAAATTGGCATATCATTGAAGATGAAACCAGTTATCCATCCCACCAATATGCATGCTTTGATTTTGCTGAAGATGTGGCAAAGGGGACTTCTATCTTTCTAAATGGGGACTAAAAGAACTAGATTAACCTAGAGAACTGTATTTTCCTCAATAATATTTCCTGCAGATAATTTTATACTGTAAAAGCTAGTTAGAGGATTAAGAACATGTTTAACTAAGGAACAGACAAACTCTCATTGCTAAATGACCTAAAAGAGAAAGACATGAGTAGATCTGCAGTTGGTAAACAATAGCCTAGCACAACCATGATTATTTTTATCTTCATGTACATAGACAGTGCTTAAGAATCATTAACTAAATTAATTAGTTAATTAACTAAAGCCAAACAGAGACTTAAACTTAAGGACACACTTTTATTCTTGTTATATCTTTTGAGATAGACCTGGTCTCACTGTGTTGTTTAGGCTGTCTTCAATCTTGAAACTCTATTGTCTCTGACCCTTAATTATCTAGGATTATATGTGTTTGCCTTCACACCCAGCTTTCTGGCATAAGATCCCTAAATCTTATGTCTAGGGATGCTTTAACTGAGAAGTACAATTAAAGTTGCTTTCTATATTTAAGGATTTAATATTACTTATATGCGAATTATGTATATATATTTCAAGAAAAGCATATTTTCAAATAAAATATGTTTTATTTAAAATATTTTCAAATAAAATAATTTTAGGTAAAACATATATTAAACCCATAACTTAAACAATGTTCACTAGGAGTTATATATAAAAAAGAAGTGCGGAAGATATTTTTAAACTGTAAAAGACATCTAGTTAGAGGTTTAAGAACATGTTGAACTAAGGAATAGACAAACTCTCTGAACTTTGCCAAATGACCTAAGAGAAAGACACGAGTAGATTTGCAGTTGGTAACCAAATGTCACATAGATGCCTTTTTGGAGAGTGACAATGCTGCTGTAGAATTTTCCAAAGCTAAGGAACGTAATTCAGAGGGCATGAATTGAATAACGGATGGAGACAGTGATGTCCAAGGAGAACTGACTTACATTAAGACATTAAAGGAACATCAATATACACAGGTACAGCTGGAAAAAATCAGAAGAGATGGAAATACAAAGGCAGGTCAATTTAGATCTCAAGAGGCACAGAGAATATACTCAATTAAAAGTAACTGAGAAGGATTTCTCTTCCCTGGGACTAGAAACATAGTGAATAATGAGAGCATGGTGGAGAAACAGTGATTTCAGCACATCAGGGAACACCTCTGTAACTCACTGAACTAGCTGCTAGAGCTCTCTGGCTCTGCGTCAATGTTCCAAATTCAGAAACTTCCAGGGAAGAGACTGAAATGCATTTCTATCAAGTGTATAAGTGGTGCCCAGTCAGAAAGATGGTCATTCACAGATTGAGAACCATTGAGAAAATAAAAAAATGATGATATGGTTGAAGCTAATAGGAGTAGAAGTCTAAGGATGAACTGTAAGGAACAGTCCAGATAATAGAATCAGAGAGAGCCTTATTTGAAGCAGGCATCAATATTAGGAACTAAGGCATATAATGTATCAACATCATAATGAGGCAGCATCTCAAGAAGGAAGGAGGGAAATAAAAACTATGTCTTGATTTCCCTTCCTCTGTAGACCTATAGTTGAGAAGCATCATTGACTCAGTCCCTGTAGAAGAGCCTGGTAAAACAGAAGGCAATGCGAAAGTTTGAGAGTAGATTGAGAATAACTATGAAACAAAGTGTTTTTTAGAATAAACTGTAATTTCAATTTTTTCAGGCTTGTAAATATATTATTGTGGCCATATATCTTCAGAGCATTGTAAATTCCTGAAAACCTTTAAGCAAAGGTAATAAAATTTCTCTTTCTGTAACAAGACTCCAAAGAACATAATACAGATGATAGATTAGAATGAAAATATCATTATGCTGAAATATTAGCATTGACAGGGTTGAGCAGCTTTCTGAGTTATTTAAGAAACATCTTGAATAAGCTATGAAGGATTGAGATATAATTTAAAAATGACTACTTAAATTTTTGGTTGGAAAATGTATTAAATTATTATAACACACACAGGCAGAAGTCTTCAGAAAGAATAGGTTCAGGGAAGGTAAATGATGGATTATGTTAGGAACTTGCTGCTTTTGAGGTATTTGTGAGAATCATGATAAATACATACTAGATGGAGTAAGATGATGTAAAACTCAGATTGAAGATACATACTGGTGAAAGTTCAGTATGAAAATGCTAATTGAGCTCATAGTGAGGCAAGAAAACCAAGCAATGTGAGGTTCCTGGTGCTGGTCAGTTACAGGCATGAATTACTAAATTAGGGAGAAAAGTGCATATTTTGACTTATGTTGAATATGATCACTTTAGTTTAGAATGAGCATTAAATGTTGAGAAGCAAGGCTAAAAGAAGACACAGAAACATGAGGAAGTCACTGCTGAAACTATTTAAGTGTAGACTTTTGTCTAGTTACAAAAAAGAAGATGACAAATTAGGTCATGACAGCAAGAATACAATAAACAAAAACCTTTAATATATACCAGTGGCCTCAATGTAAATAATGCTTTTTGAGAATTTATAAATAATAATGCCCACATATTCTTCTGGGTGTTTGTGAGTGTGTTTATTTTTGTGTTTTGTCTACCTGTGTGTCTAAGAACCTTGTGGATTCTAATCAATAATCACACCACTGATCTACAGCTGTGGTCTCTACTCCATTATCTGGTATGCCATTTTCCATGGTTCTAACATATTATTTCCTAGTCACCATTTTTGGCTCTTTAATTTTCTTTAAGAAAAATATGCACAAATAATCTAAAAAGAAAGAAATTATAGAAAACTATTAATATTTTTAGTGACTTAATTCCAGAAAGCCCAAATGCAAGCATTGATAATATATATGGAGACAACTTATACATTAAAAAGTCTGTGAGCTAAAATTGCTATATTCTAATCAAATGAATTATCACAATTTTCTAGTGAGTACTTATTGAAATGACAGGGGCAATTGCTGTAAATATTCTCAGGAAAAAGCACCTTGATTTCTATTTGAAAACCAACTTTCTACCTGAAAAATATATATGGCTTTACTT
The DNA here is from genome assembly GCA_019843965.1 of Rhynchomys soricoides. Taxonomy (NCBI): domain Eukaryota; kingdom Metazoa; phylum Chordata; class Mammalia; order Rodentia; family Muridae; genus Rhynchomys; species Rhynchomys soricoides. The sequence goes on from JADRCH010000046.1 coordinate 7,851,536, forward strand.
TAACTGACTCTGCATTGTAGGCTCTTGCTTCAGTTAAATATTTCATACATACGCCAGCTACTCTTAATAGCACTTTTTGCTGCACTGAATAGTTGGAAATTTAGTTTATAAACTCGGCCAGAACAATAAACACAATTTAAGACTTTTATAAATCTGTCATGGGAAATTTAATATATTTCTTCTTGGAAAATATAGACCTTCTGTTAGAATATTCAGGGAAACAAACAAAAAGACACATATCAGACAGCACATCATGATACGGTGGCCAGAAGGACACCAGGCACATCTTTTATCTCTGATTTCACAAAATTAAAACCAGTAAATATTCATTTTTTATTAAACAGTCTCAGGAAAATAACTAATTAGCCACCCTAATTACCATTAGTAATTGATAGTAATAATAAATATTAAATAAGTAGTAATAGAACATTCAATATTTTACGTTTGGCTTTTAGGCAAATAAACAAGCTAATATTGTATTAGGTTTGAACGAATATGTAAAATTGAAATATAAACGTCCTATTAAGCAGAACTTCTGATAAATAGCTGATAAACTGCACAATTTGAGATCTTACTTAGTAAATTCTAAACAAGAGAAATATGAAAAGATTTGAAAATAAATTAACAATTTATTTGTACTGTTCTTTATTTTATATTCAACACCAAACAAATTCTTCCTACCGCCTTTCTGGGAGAAAAATCTTATAAGACAATAATTTAATATCAACAAAGGGATAACTAGCCAAATGTTGAAAGTAACTGACAAGGCACCTATATCCTGACTAGAACATGAGGTTCCACCTCTCTTGGAATATGTATGAGCAGGTACTGAATGCCAGAGAAAGATGTTTCATCTGCTTCAGTGATATAGCCACAGATAACTTGTCCATTCTTCAATATATAACCTCCTATCCATGCTTAAAAATCCTAACTAAACTCAGTGAATCAAACATTAATTAAAGAAAAAATGAAAACATGAAAAGAGTGGACAGTGGGTTGAAAGAATTTTATCAGAAAATGGAGAGAACGAAAGAGGGACTAGAGAGTGAATGTGGCTAAATTCATTAAATACATGAATGACAGTATTAAATAACAAAAAATATCTCAAAAAATGGAAAAAATAAAAGTAACATTTGATAAAAAATAATGATGAGCAAAATACCTACAGATACTACTGGCATGGGTAAGAGCTTTTGTTGCGATAAGAGTCATAAAGAGTCATGTTTTTTAATTTTTTTCGATATTGGTAACTAAGCATAACAAATTTCAAATTCTAGGCAAGAACTTTTCCACTTTACTTCTTCCCAAACTTCCTTTTCCTTTTATTTAAAACAGGTTCTCACTAAGCTGCCTACGTTTGTCTTAAACTTGTGATTCTCTTGTCCCATCCTCCCAAGTAGCTGGGGTTATTGATCCCAGCTACTGGAACGACCAGGCTTAGCAACAAAATAACTTTCTAACAGAATTATTTTCTTTAATTCTTACTTCAGTAAAAATAAGTCTATTATGTATCAATAGTTGTTATTATTCCCATTATAAAGAAAATTCTCAAAGAAAACAAATGTCACAAATACATGAAGTGAAATGCAGTTCTGTACTCTACTATATAAAAGCTTATTATAAAAAATAATTCAAGAAAAACTGTCAACTAAGAAATTCTGAAATAGTTGTTTTTCTGGCTCATAAAGAATGCCTATTTTGAAATTGAGTTAATAGTGAATATTTAAGACTTTAGCCAGATAATAATAGGTCTATTCTTATGATTGAATATGCTTATGGTATTTATACACTATTTCTTTTTTCATAGATAAAATTATGTTATCTCAAAGCATCTTCTCTGAACATAAGACATTTAGAATTTTCATTGTTTTTTTTTCTTTTTTGATAAAGAATTAAGCACTGAGGAAATGAAGAATTCACTGTTGGGAAATCACATCACAATGGAAAAATTAAGACCAGCCATCTGAAAATATAAAACCACTTAATATAAAATGATTCAGTGCAGATCATTTTAGAAGAGGACTATAGAATCTTTGTAGATTTGATTTGTTTTTTCCAAAAAAAAAAAAATGACTTCAAGATGTACTACAGAGCAATAATGATTTTTAAAAAATGCATGGTATTGGTACAGAGACAGACAAGTAGATCAATGGCAATGAATAGAATACCCAGAAATGAACCCACACACCTATGGTCACTTGATCTTTGACAAAAAAGCCAAAACCATACAGTGGAAGAAAGAAAGCATCTTTAATATATGGTGCTGGTTTACTTGGAAGTCTGCATGTATAAGAATGCAAATTGATCCAATATTTATCTCCTTGTATAAAGCTCAACTCCAAGTAGAGCAAGGACCTCCACATAAAACCAAGTATACTGAATCTAAAAGAAGTAAAAGTGGGAAATAGCCTCAAACAATGGCTCAGGTTCTAAGCCATTTGACAACAGTTGACAAATGGGAACTCATGCAACTGAAAAGCTTCTTTAAGACAAAAACACTGTCAATAGGCAACATACAGATTGGGAAAAGATCTTTACCAGCCCTATATCTGATAGAGGGCTAATATACCAAATATACAAAGGGCTCAAAAAAGTAGACCCATAAACCCAAACAACCAAATTTAAAAATGGGGTACAAAGCTAAACAAAGAGCTCTCAACTGAGGAATTTGAAAGGGCTAAGAAGCACCTAAAGAAATGTCCAACATCCTTAGTCATCAGAGAAATGCAAATCAAAACTACCCTGAGATTCCACTTCACACCAGTCAGAATGACTAAGATCAAAAATTCAAGTGACAATAGATGTTGGCAAGGATGTGGTAAAAGAGAAACACTCCTCCATTCCTGGTAGAGATGCAACCCTTACAACACTTTGGAAATCAATCTGGAGGTTCCTTAGAAAATTGGAACTCTTTCTAACAGAACACCCAGCTATACCACTCCTCAGCATATACCCAAAAGATACTCCTCCATATCATAAGAACATGTGCTCCACTATGTTCATAGCAGCCTTATTTATAATAATCAGAAGCTGGAAACAACCCAGATGTCCCTCAACAGAGGAATGGATATAGAAAAAGTGGTACATTTCCACAATGGAATACTAATCAGGTATTAAAAATGAAGACTTCATGAATTTTGCAGGCAAATGGACATGACTAGAAAATAATATCTTGGGAGAAGTAACCCAGACTCAGAATATCCATGATACAGCTCAGTGACCATATGAAGCTTAACAAAAAGGAAGGCCAAATTATGGATGCTTTAATCCTACTTAGAAGGGAAAATGAAGTAATCATGGGAGGCAAAGGGAGGGAGAGAGAAAAAAGGGGGCAGGAAGAGATAAGAGAGAATTCCAGGGAGGCAGGTGAATGAATAGAAATATGTAGCAGTGAGGGGAGGGGTTGGGGAGGGTGAGGAGCCACAAGAAAGTCCCAGACGCCATGGATGAAAGAGGTTCCCAGGACCCAATAGGGATAACATTAGCTGAACAGTGGGAAGACAGAACCTGAAGAGACCTCCTTGAGTAGTTAGACATGGTCCTCAGTTGAGGGATGGGGCCACCCACTCATCTCAAAAGTTTTAACCCAGAATTGTTCCCATCTAAAGGAAATATAGGGACAAAAGATGGAGCATAAACTGAAGGAAAGGCCCTCCAGAGACTGCCCCATCTTGTGTTCCATTCCACCTGCAGATACCAAACCCTGGCTCTATTGCTGATGCTAAGATATGCTTGCAGACAGGAGCTTGTTATGACAGTTTCCTGAGAGGTTCTACCAGCACCTGACAAATACAGATGTAGATACTCATAGACCATCATTGGACTGAGCCTGGGGACCTCAATGAAAGAGTTAGGGGAAGGACTGAAGGAGCTAAAGGGGACTGCAATCCCATAGTAAGAACAATATCAACTAACCTGACCACCCAGAGCTTCCAGAGTCTAAACCACCAAACAAAGAGTACATGGAGGAATCCATGGCTCCAGATACATAAGTAGCAGAGAACTGACTTATCTGGCATCAGTGGGAGTGGAGGCACTTGGTCTTGGGGAGGCCTGATTCCCCACAGAAGGGGGATGCTAGAGGGTTGAGGTGAGAGTGAGTGAGTAGGTGTCAGAGCACCCTCTTAAGAGGCAAAGGGGAGGGGGAAAGGGTGAAGGCTTTCTGGTGGGAAGACCAGGAAGGGGTACAGCAAGTGAAAAAAATTGAAAAGAGGGAAAATATGCTTTTAATAAAATGACTGAAAATATATAACAATCAACCAAAAAATGATAGGAATATTGAAAATATACTCACATGATCGATTAGTTCACGAACCATTCCATTCCATTGTCCATTCACATCATCCTGGGCTCCATATTTCCCATCTTCCACAAGCCTAATTTCATATGTAAAACCAAGGATTGTAGACAACTCTCGCAGGAGATCAATACAGTAGCCTTCAAATCGATCATTTCCATAGAGAGGTTTGTCAGACTTCTTGAACAGGACATACGGTTCTTCCTGAAACATTCAAACATAACAGTGATACACAAGTCAGTAAGGACTCAGTATCAGAACAATGGATTTTCGTGGAAGACAGAAAATATTTCATGAATTTAGGACAATAGTCAATTTAATTTTCTTCTAATTCTTTTTAACACAGTTTAAATAGTAAGAATGGAGATACTGATATTTCTTATGGAATATTTGTGCCCTACCAAAGAATATTTAACAATAAATCCCCACTATGTAAATACAGTACCTAATATTAAAATTTTTTATGTAAAATATTATTAATATCTAATTTTGCCATCATTAAAATAACCAAATTTGAATTATACCACTTATACATAGCTGGTATACTGTTTCAATCAGATCTATGAATGACAAAAAATGCTGAATTCTTGTTTCCAAGGTACAATTTGGGAGAATAATTATAACTCATATTAACCTTTGTCATAAAACCATGAACTTGTTAGTGCTACAATAAATTGTAGGGGAAAAATGTAGCTGCTTTCTTAAATCATAGACAGACAGTCTGATGATCAATAGTTCCACACATCCTCATTCTATTCCTATTGTGAGTAATCTCCATTTCTATATGAAAGATGAAGATTAGTGATAAAGAGCCATAAGATAGGTCAGTAGCATAGAGAAATACCATAAGGTAAGTGCAATACAAGAGAACACAAAGGAAAATGACTTATATCTCTTGAAGTCTTTACTAAAGAGGTGTATCCCAAATTAGGAAAAGGAGGCAAGATACTCAAAACATTGAAAGTAAGTTTTAGAACATGAGAAATAATAGGCTTGGAGATCAATAAGACATAGGAGAGTTCATGAAATGAACAATGACTCTCATATGATTAACATGACATTCAGTGCAGAAAGGGAGAAGCAGTTGCACAGGCTGAGAATGAGAAACTTGAGGAGTCAAGTCCTGTGAGTCTCTAATGTAGCAATCTGTATAAACACATATATGCACAGGTACAAAGAGAGAATACAGTTATTCCACACTGAATGTGTCTAATCTAGCTAAGTGTAAATAGAATTCAGAGTCTAGTACATTTTGAGGAGCAGATGGTATTAACACATAGCATGTTATTGCTGTGATTGCCTTTACTTGTCTAACTTGTATCAACCATTAATGATTTTAACATGTCCACATTTTACCTTTATCAGAATTTATATAAAGTTAAAAATACAATATGTAATCTTCTCAGATTGATTTTCCATCATTTGTAGTGTGGATTTAGGATTCCTCCATGTGCTTTTTAGTCTGACAGCTCATTTTCCATTAGGACTGAATAATATTGGATTGTTCATATGTACCTCAGTTTTTTGTCCATTTATTTAAAGTTCTGAGAAAGATCTATAAAGCTACAATATATACTTATGTCTCAAATTTTGTGTCAATACATAACATTGCAATTTATTTGGGTACACAGCAAGGAACATGAATGCTGTATCTTTGGTAAGGGATGCTGTACTTCACAAAAATTCATATTTCAAACCAGTGGGAGCATTTTGAGTCTTGTGATATTCTCCATCAATAATATGGTCAATCACAGACTTTTGGACATTATTAATGCCTTATTGTAACCTCTCTCTGTGTTTTCAATATGTAATTCTCTGGTGACCTATGAAATTGAACAGGTTTCAAAAACTTCAACAGTGTTCTATCAGGACAGTCTTATAGTTATCACTTAAATTTCTGATGAGACTAAATACTTATTTCAAGTCTCAAAGCTAAATCAATTTTGAACATCTGGAAGTAGTCAAGAGTATGAACTTGTTGTGCCATTTTTAATTATGTGAAATGTTTTTCTCATCTTTTCTATCTTGTTTTCAACACTAATAGGTTATTTGAAACAAACCATAATTGGTACTTTTATGTGAAATTAGTTAAAAGAGATAAGAACCAGAAATCATTCTATATGTATTCCAAGAACAAGACACTTGGGTTTCCTCTAAGTTAAGTTGGTTGGTATAATATCATCAATTTATAAACACCATTGACCATTTTTTAAAATGTATTCCTTACAGGCAAATAGATTACTACAAGTATGGCATGTACCCTTCCATCAAAAGACATTTCCTTTTCCCCCTGGCTTTCTAGTTCAGGTTTCTAGAGAACCGTGTTCTGAAAAACCAAGTCTGTGTACCTTTCTTCCATGCTGTAGAATGGAAGGCAATCACAGGCTAATACCACCTTTTCCATTCTGTATTTCTGTTATAGACATATCTAATTATTTCTTCTGTTAATTTTCCCAGTAACTTTAAATAGTTTCAAACATATGTTATATTTGGTAGTGGTACATATATATTTAGTCTATACAAACAAATAATAATACATACTACATATTGAAAATTCATATAGCAGAACAGTCAACTTTGCATCAAAAGTAACAAACACTGTCTAGCAGATGAGAGGTTTATAGTTAAATGATTACTGCAGTGGACTGAGGCAATCAAAGCTCTAGTCAACATGGAAAGCCATGGTTCTAGAACTGGAAGAAAACAAATATTAGAAACTTCTGAAATATATAATTGTTTCTATTCTTTTACAGTGTTGTAGTAACAAATCCATAGTTCCTGAAGCCATATAAAGAAAGCTGAATATTTAGAGGAGAAAATAACAATGTCCAGTAGAGGAGAGAATAGACTTTAAATTCTGGGTAGTTAGAATGATAGTCAAGTGGATCATGTAAGTGCAATAAATTGATTCTACAGGATTCATACTCTGATTTTAATCATATTACTATTTGTAAGTAAATAGATAATGTTTGATTGTCTTTATTCCAGAGGCACAGATTAAGTCACTTAAATTTCATGCACTAAGCAATAATGCTAGTTGACATTTTCCTAAGCACTTACTTCGATGCTTGGACTTGCACTAAGTCCTTTAATTATGCATTTCTCATAATGGCTACATGATATCAGTGGCATTATAATTTCCATTTTATAGAAGACAAACTGAAACGGACAATGTTAAGATTTTTTAAAAAATTGTTTTGCCAAAGACCAGCAGCCAGCAGTTATTCATACTCCTGGAACACTTAAGAATAAGCCTCCCTATTAATTTATCTTTAGCAATCACTTTCACACTTCATATGAATGCATAATTATGTATAGTTCATTATACATGTATAACTCAATACATATTGTATTGCTTTATGATTTTTAATCAACTGGGATTAGACACTGGGATATATTACATGCAAAATGATATTATTTATTGAACAGTATAATCAAGACATCATTACAGAAGAGACCAAGGGCATCATTACAGAAGAGAGTAAGGAATAAACACATAATACCAAAAATTAATTTTCTAGAAGACAAATTAACCCCCTTTTCTGAACAAAAATACATCTTTTAAAAATGAATATATTTAAAGAATTTGTGAAAGTAGCATGTTATTCATCAGGTTGAAGAAGCAATACATGAGTATTTCTACTGTTAAAGTTAAGTCATAATTGGTACTATTTTATATTTTTGTTTAAAAATATTAATGTTTTCCAATGAAAAATGAATATTTTGGATGTACTAGAAAACTTGTCAAAAGTAATGATGAATTTCACGTATGTGAGGTATATACAGGACATGTGTAAGAAATTAAAATAGTAAAATAACTTCAAAAGTTTTATGCCTTTTAATCTCATTCATCTGAGTGTCCAACTGGCCAGTCTACCTATTATTTTAATTATATGTATCTATAAGCCAATAAAAAAGCTCATGTCATAGGGAAATAAATTTATTGATCCCTATCTGATTAAAAACTTTAAACACCTTGCACATCACTAGAGAAAAATTTTAGGCCACATATACCTTGTTAGTATTTATGGTTCTCCACAATGTCAAGTGTTACTCTTCTCATATTTAATTCTGATAAGTAAGCCACAGTTTTCCACCTGGGATTCTTATCTCCAGCTGTTGTGTCAAAGATAGTTTTACATCAAGTTATGACTCTCTTTTAAAGTCTCTTTCTCTGTTTCACATGGCATATGGATAAATAACAACCTCGTGTACAAGAAAGAAAAATGGTACCAGAAGCAATTACTGTATCACACACAAAGTTCAATGAATAATATGATAAAACTCTCCTGGGCAACTTTAGCAATTTCTCACATGCTCTCGTATCTGCACATCAGCATTTGCTGAAAGTAAAGGTACCTCATTCCTCTGGCATGAGTAATAAGGATTTTTCAGCATTTCCACGGTCGAGTCCATTTTTAAGGAACACACCAATACCTCATGTATTTTTATCTGCATTAGACTGGAAGTTGGCACAGAATATAACTAAAATGAATTCCTGAAGAAGTGGTATATTTTAAGGATGAAGGGAAGAAAATGTTTTATTTTCATAAAATAAAACTTCTAATAACTTTTAAAAATCTATAAATTATATGCTCCTTAGCTCTTATCTGGGATTCGGTTCTTTTCTAAATGTTGGCTCACTGAAATAACTGTCATCCCATTATATTCAAAAAAAAAGGGGGAAATCAGGTGAAAATTAATTTTAATGTGATATATGTATAATACTTTGTACGATGAAACTAGTTAACTTATTTAATTCAAGACACATTGAATTAATAAACATTTTAAGTATTTCACTATTTCCTATGGGGAAAAAAACAACAACACAGAAAAATATGACCTTGTAGAAATACAAATCTCTATAAAGGAGAAAAACTACATTCACTGTTCAAATCAGTGAATTCCTATTTATAATATCAGTATTATTTACATGCCTATATTACTTTATTAACTACCACAAATGGAGTGTTTTTATCAACTGTGTTTCTTGAGAGACATGGTATGCTTTGTGAACATTTTGGAGGATTCTCATAAACCCCAGCATAGGTAATGTTCTGTCACACAGATCATGTACTTTGGAAAATAAAAAGTAATGTACATGTAGCCTAGTATGGTTCTGAATTTATCTTATAACCAAAAGACTTTTAACTTTGGTTAGAGGCAATGAATGCAAAACCCATTCATTTGTGAGTATCAAAGAATTCTGAATGAATAATTGATGGTACATAACATTTCTGTAAGGCTGATGAGAAAATGTCTAAAAATATTGCATCTTAATGGAACAAATGAAAAAAATCTAATAATAATGTGTTAAAATATAGATAAATAGTTTATATTTTCTTCAAAATTTCTTATATCCTTCACATTTTGAAACATATTTACTTTCTATCAGCTTTCTCACACAGAAAACACCCTCACTAATAATATGAGAGAAAACTAAACTTTTAAGAGTGTAAAACACCCAGAAGTTATAAGATATGAGGTACAGAAAGCAGCAGGTGATCAGGTCTCTTCCATCAAAGTAATATGCAAATTTGAAGTTCTTTTAGGACCCCTCATGTATAAAGTAAGAGAAAAGAAAATGATGAAAATCCCTAATAGTAAAATCTGTTTTCATTTGACATATTTGTGACTTATATAGGCCATAATAACCTATCTTATAAAAATATTGACTTGTAAAATGTTATCAAGGATTATTAATAAATTACCATGCTCTTCTAAATCATGCAGTTTTAAGTTTTTGACAAGATGGATGTGGATACATGAATTTGAAAGCCCTATGCTGAAAACTAAATATGAAATATTGTAATCTTGCTCTATTTGCTGCTTGCTCTTGCTTTGGCTATCAAGTCAATTCCTTTACTGACATTAGAAACTATTTCTTTGGGATTCCATCATATACTGCATGCCCGCTAAGACATAAAACATCATGGAGTGAATAAATACTAGATTCGTGAATCTTTCATTAGAAACGGCCATTGTTGGACTATGAACCAGCCTGTGAAGCATCATAATATATGATGATACCCTTCCTTTATTTGTATAGATCCATTTTAATCAGTTCTGTTCCATTAGATAACCCTATTAAAATGACTAAATACTGAATATTTGGAGTTTTGTAAATTATACAGTTATGCCTAATCAATTCATCCATTATGAAGTAGTAATTAAGCTAGCACTGAAGGACAGAATCAAAATTCACTATCTATGGAATGTAGTAAATGATCACAAAGAAGGATAGGGACTATGCTCAGTGCTAGAATGATTGATTAGCAAGTATGACCTATGGGTCAGATGCCCTTCACATATGTAACCAAACCAAACAAAAATAACATGAAGCTAGCCCCATCAAAGAAAATAAAACCCTTTCAACCATAGGAAAAGGGACTATTATGAATAGGAAAACTGGAGACTTTTTCCATATGAGCCAGCAGTCAACTTTCTGCCACTGTCATTGGTGATCACTCAGTGTATTATCACATTTTATTTATTATTTTTGAATTCAAATATGGGTGCTGTATTTATATCATTTTTGTCCTCATTATTCCAAATTTTCCATGACACTCAAACTTCATTACATATTCTTCTATTATTATTATTGCTACAAATACATATTTACATATAAATACATGCATATATAAATACAACCAGTTGAGTTCATTTAATGTTGCCCATATATATATATATGTATTTAGGGCTGTCTACTCAGAATTAAATTAAATTTTATATATGAGTCAAAAAAATCTGTTTTGTGATACAGCTGCTACTTTCTACCTGCTTTATATGTAGTTCTGATTTTCACAGAAAAACGTATGTAGATTAAAAAAATCCCTCAGAAAATGGCATTAGAAAAGAAAGTGTGCAGTGATTCCCCTCTGAGGTTAATGGAGAAAATGTTCCAAATCATCCCTTGAGAAGAAACTAGAGAAAACTGCATTAGCATGTGCTGAAGAGGACAAATGTTTCACAGGAGAAAACATGTTAATGTACACATCAGCATGCCTGTGGAAAAAGCAGTAAATAATATCATTGTATATTGCACCCAATTTTTACTTTGTATCTAATAAATTACTATTTATTGATAATTTTATATAAAAAGCTAATGTTATATTTTATAAATTTTTATCTGTGGTACAAAGAAATTTTAGTTTACATATTTCTTTAACTCTCATTTTTGAGGTGCACCAACTCAATCAAAGAAATGAAGTACTAGTTCATTTCACACTAGTTCACACCTAAGCTTTCTCATTTTCCATTGTCCTTGAAAACCTCTTTATTTCTTAAGTGATCCAATGATAATTGAGTATAGAGTTGTCCAGTATCCATGAGTTTCTAGGCTTTTTATTGTTTCTGTCGTTGAAGTCTAGCTTTAATCTAGGGCTGCCTGCTATGATACAATCATTATTCTTGATTTTCTTGAGGCTTACTATTTGACCTAGTATGCAGTTTTGGAGAAAGTTCCATGAGTTGCTGGGAAGAAGACATATTCTTTCTTTGGGGGGGGGGGGTGAAGTTTCCTGTAGATATCTGTTACGTCCATTTGATTCCTAAACTCTGTTAATTTCATTATTTCACTATTTAATTTCTGTCTCAAAGACCCGTCAATTATTGAGAGTGGGGTGTTGAAGTCTCCCACTATTAATGTGTGATTTTAAGTTTTAGTAATGTTTCTTTTATAAATGTGGGTGCCTTTTGCATTTGTGGCATAGATGTTCAGAATTTAAATGTCATGCTGGTGTATTTTCTTTTTCCTTTATGAATAAAAAGTCTTCTTCCCCATATCTTTTGATTACTTTCGGTTGAAAGTATATTTATTAGATATTCAAATGGCTATGCCAGCTTTTTTCTTGGATCCATTTCCTTGGAAGACATTTTTTTTCCATCCCTTTTCTCTGAGGAAATTTGTATCTTTATTGTTGAGGTGTGTTTTTTGTATGCAGGAGACTATAGGATCCTGTTTAAGCATATACTCTGTTAGCCTGTGCCTTTTTATTTTGGAATTGAGAGCACTGATTTTGAGAGATATTAATGACCAATGAGTGTTAGTTCCTGCTTATTTTGATGTTTGTGGTGGTACTCTGTATGCAGTGTGCATGTGTGTGTGTGTGTTTCTCTTCTTTTTGTTTTGCTGATTTTGAATAATATATTTTTTTGTGTTTCTTACCATCCTTGTGATGGAGTTTTCCTTCTAATATCCATTACAAAGCCTGGATTAGTAGAAAGATTCTGTTTAAATTTTTTTTTTTCATGGACTGCCTTGTTTTTTCCATTTATGGTGATTGAAATTTTTGCTGGGTATAGGAATCTGCGTTGGCCAACATCTGTGATATTTTAGACACTGTAAGACATCTGTCCAGACCCTTATCTTTTAACATCTGTGTTAAGAAGTCAGGTTAAAGTCTAATAGATCTGATTTTATATGTTACTTGTCCTTTATCCCTTTGACTTTTAGTACTTTATCTTTATTCTGTACCTTTAGTGTTTTGATTATTATGTGGCAGAAGGATTTTCCATTTTGGTTCATTCTATTTGGTGTTCTGTGAGCTTCTTCTATATTTATAGGCATTTCTGTCTTTAGGTTAGTGAAATTTTCTTTTGTAATTTTGTTGAAGAAATTTTCTGGGCCTTTGAGTTGGGAGTCTTCTCCTTCTATTCCTATTATTCTTAGATATGGTCTTTTCATGGTATCCCAAATTTCCTGAATGTTTTGATTAGAAACGTTTTAGCTTTAGCATTTTCTTTGAATGTTGTATCAATTTCTTCTATGGTATCACCTATGCCTGAGATTCTCTCTTCTATCTCTTATATTCTGTCAGTGATGCTTGTGTCTGTAGTTCCTGTTCCTTTCCTATGTTTTCCATCTCCAGATTGCCTCAGATTTTGTTCACTTTATTAATTCTACTTCCATGTTCAGGTCTTGACAGTTTTATTTATTGTCCTCACTTGTTTGACTGTATTTTCTTGGATTTCTTTATATTTATTCATTATCTTTTTAAGGGCATCTACATGTTTGATTGTTTTTTCCTGTATTTCTTTAAGGGATTTGATTTATTCATTTCCTCTTTAAATACCTCTATTATTTTTTTATAAGATTAGATTTAAGGTCATTTTCTTGTGATTGAGATGTTTTAGAATATTTACGGCTTGATGTAGTAGGATAGCTAGGTTAACATGGAGCCATATTGCCCAGGCTTTTGTTGATTGTGTTCTTACACTGCCTTTTAGTCATCTGGTTGTCCTTAGTGTTGGCAGGGCCAACTGGTATTCTGTGATGAGAGCAGGCCTCTGGGGCTGATAGTAAAGATGGTAATTACTTATGTCAGCAGGCCTCAGGGATTTCAGATAGAGCTGGTTGTCCCTGGTGGGATCCAATCAGACCTGTTAGACCTTAATTGCCTCAGACTGCTGTTTGTATTGGCTTGGGGCATGCCTCAAGGGCTGTAGGTAGAGCTGTGGACCTGGAAATGGAGTGCAGAGGGGGCAGGGCAGAGCTGGTAGCTACTGGCTTTGCCCAGAAGGGCAGGCAGCATGAGAATTAGAGTAGGGGTCACACATGGTGATTGCTGATGGCTGTGGGCATCTGTGATTAAGGTAAGAAGAAGGAAATCTCTCTCTCTCTCTCTCTCTCTCTCTCTCTCTGTGTCTGTCTCTCTGGGTCTCTGTCTCTGTCTCTGTCTCTCTCTCTCTCTCTCTCCCTCCTCCCTCCCTTCTTCCCTCCCTTGATCTCTATGGATCAGGAGATCAGAATCTTAACTGTTAGCTATTGCTCCAGTACATACCTACATATAGCCATTCTCCCTACCTTGATGATTATGGACTAAAGCTCGGAAACTGTAAACAAGCCTCAAAGGATGTTCTATACCATTTTTTTTTTTAAATATTATTGGAGATTTTATTTCTTACATTTCAAATGTTATCCTCCCCTTTCTTGGTTTTCCCGGTTTTCATTCTGGAAACCCCCTATTCTATCTCCCCACCCCCTGCTTCTAAGAGGGTGCTCCCCAACCCACCTGCCCACTCCTACCTCCCTACTCTGGTATTCCCCTATACCAGGGCATCAGGCCTTCACAGGACCTAGGGCTTTTCCTGGGTCCATTGATGCCTGACAAGGAGATCCTATGCTACATGGGCAGTTAGAGCCATGGGTCCCTCCATGTGTATGCTTTGGTTGGTGGTTTAATCCTTGGGAGCTCTGGGGTGGGGGGTCTGGTTGGTTGATATTGTCCTGTATCTTATAAAAGGTGCTGTGATTTCTCTGATCCTACTTTGCAGGTACTGCTGGTTAGTCCCTGACTTGAGGAGGTTTAATTCACCATCTAGGGGCTGCAATGATTTAAAAGCAAGGCTCATTCAACAACCCTGATTTTTCAAATTTATTTATGTTTTGTTGTTGTTGTTGTTTTTCTTTGCAATAGAGCAATGTACAGGATGGTAATCTTTAGAAACATGTGTAATATCAACACCCACAATTTTCTGCCACCTTATGACCACCCTAAAAATAGACTCATGAAGACATCACATTATGGAAAAAACAAGAACAGCCTGCTTATTTTTTCCTGTCTCAAAATCTTTTAATCTCATTTGTCAGTACCATATTATATTTATATATCAAGTCAAACAGAACATATTTGTTAAGAAAAATCAACAGGAAAATATATACAACTGTTGCCATAAGCAATGACACTAAGATGAACAATGCCAACCTTCACTGTATTTTATCCTTATTTCTAGTGGGACCATTCTTCTGACCATAGGAAGAACTTTACATGGATAAAAAATGTCACAAGAAAGGGAAATAATATGTAATTAAAATTAAATTAATCTTGTACTCTTTCAATTTTGCTCTTCTCACTTAATTTCATTTTTAACTATGTTTAAGAGATAAATGCTGAACCTTCAATTGGCAATATTTTTCTTTCTTTCTTTCTTTTTTTTTTTTTTAATTTTGAGGCAATTCCATCCTAGGTATCTTCAAATATTCAACAATACTATGACTACAGTGTAGTCATCACTGAATATCGTTTAGCACAATGTTCAAACTGACCAGACATTCATTGAAATATATTTCAGAAATAATAAATTTTATGTCTGGATTAAACAAATTTTTATTATATTATTAAGTTTTTTATTTTTTTGAGACAGAGTTTCTCTGTGTATCCCTGCCTATTCAGAAAACAGAGTGACTTCAAAATAAGTGATCTACCTGCCTCTGTCTACCAAGTACTGGGATTAAAGTCATATGTCATCATGCCTGGCACATCATTTATTTTTAAAACTTTACTACATTTATCACAGGAATAAATACAAAAATTAATCAAAATTAAAATTTCCATGCTTGTAGTATAAAAGTACAAGATAAGAGCAATCAGTGTCCTCACTATGGAAGAAAGAGTCCGCTGACACTGTTATATGGAGATTTCTTACAAAATGTGTTTATAAAAGCATAAGTTTTGAAAATTGATTTGCATTGTTCACCCAGAGTCAGAATTAGGAAAAGAAAAGATGATGCAGGTGTTTTACAAGATTAATGATGTCACCAGTCACCATCACCACCACAGAGGAAATTTTGTTCAGCTAATTGTAATAACTGTGTTTTTAAGTCCCACCAGACTTTCCTAAAAAGGAGCATCAACTCTGAAAAGTTAAATTGCAGATGAAGCATGGGAGGGGCACATAAAGCAGAGGACAAGTTCTGCAGAAAAGGAAATACTGTGTTTATGACTTAAGCTCCTGTTTTCCTTCAGGTCCAACTTGGGGATACCTTAAATAGCTTTTCTAAAGTCACTGCCCAGCCAGCTTCATCAATTTGACACCTGGCATAGAAGAGTAGCCATCTGTCAGCCAGGCATCAAGCCATGATCAAACTTGTTTGAACAGAATGCAGAGCTGAGAATCTCACATCCTATTAACAATGCCTACTTGCTTTTTCAGAAAATGTTTATCACAAGGAGCTTTAAAATACTATGATTAAAATACTGTTACTATTATTCTCTAAAAATATTTCATTAAGAAACATGATGTTGAGAAATAAGAGATTTTCATTCTTAGTCAACATTTGATTACTATTTATGACTAGAAATGTGTCTCATAATTGAATCATAATTTTAAAAATTATTTTATAGTTATCAATATCAGGAATCATAATATTTAAGTGCTTATTTGGTGAAGTAAATTTTTTAACTTCTTTCAAAAGTATATCACCAGAAAACCTGTTACATTATATCTATATAATTCCTCTGAGGCATGTATTTACATCACTTAGTAAGCAAATTTAAAATTGGAAAAAATAATGAATCCAATATTGCTAAAATTCATAAAAAAGCAATTACTCTTTTCATTACCTTGTATTCATTTCCAGGGACTGTAGTTAATTTTGTACTTGTGATTTCAATTGAGTTCTCATAATAATTACTACCACTGGTCTGAATTACATTTTACCATTCTAAACTGATCTTCATTCATTTATCCCTATGCAAAATTGAGGAAGTTTCATAAAGAAATATAGAAAACTTTGACTCAGAAAAAAAAGAGAGAAAGTCATCTGAGGGACTTATTTGACAGTAAGTTTAACTTAGAAATTATTTCCGTGTTATCATAATGTTTCCAAATCCCCATATGTGCATGGTGGAAAAAGTACACAGAAATCAAAAGGTGCAAGGGTAAAGTTTCCAAAACATAACCACAAGAAAGGAAAAAGTAAACATAAGCAATCTATCATACAACTAAAGATGTAATTGGCTACTACTACTTCATAAACCATATTTTAGTACTTAGTTACTTTTATTCAGCCTTCTTCATTCTTGACAAATGTGCTTTTACAAGTATAAAGTTGGAATTCATAGCTTCCATTGTTGAATCAGGTCTTCTGACTATTCCCACTGGTTTTGAAGGTCTGAGTTCTGCCATAGCTAATTAGCACTCACATCAGAAACCTGGGGTGCACTACAGGTTATCACAATGGGACTCAAAAGTGCCAGGAGGAACATGGAAAACCCTTGCAGCTGCCATCAGGAAACATAACAAGAACTAAAGACTAAAAGACCGTAAAATTGGGAGGATCAAACCCGATGATGAAGTGTTCCCACATGGGCTCATAAACTTTTCTCTTGTCAGAAAAACTCCTTATCTCGAGATATTTATTTTGAATATCTTGCAAATAGTATTTCAAGATACTATTAAAATAATTTTGACGAGTGTTCACTTTGAGAAATGAACAAATCTCATAATTTGGGTCTTAAGTTTCAACAACATCATTATTTAGCATGGCTGTAGACGGGACCTCAATATGTAATGGAAAATCTTTTTTAGTTTTTTTTTCCCCCCATAGGTGTAATATGAGGGAATCTAGAAAACTAGTTTGTGTTTAGTTGGTAGTGTTCACCATGACACCCAAAAGTATTCTTATGTTCTAGATTTTCAACACACATTAAAATATGTTAGTAAACTATGAAGTCACAATCACATTTTTATTAGTTGAAGCCTGGGTTTATCTTTTTTCAGAAAAATAACTTTTGTGAGTTTTCAAGATATACAAAATAAATATGTCTAAGTATTTGTTGGCCACAACTACTGTTCTGACAAATATTTATGGTTTTGCTCCTATGACTATGGAAATCAACCATAATCTTAGAAGGGAAAAACATGTCTGTGTTACAGAAAGCAGAATTCATTCAACTAATAACTCTGTTCTAGAGAATGGCTGTGTGACATACTTGCAATAGCTTTTAGAGAAAGGATAAAAACCTTGCTATTGTACTATTCCCTCAAACTTTGGTAAATATGTCAGTATCTGAAAAACAAATGTTTAAAAGAGAAATTAGTATGTTGATCAGAATGCATAATTACATAAAGAAAATACTGCATGATTCATTAAATCCTGTAGGCCAATAACTCCAGCTTGACTATCAGTATCAATGAAAGATTTTGTTTAGTTTTGTCTTTCTTCTCATATTTGTATTTTGACCATTAAAATTTTCATTAAATTAATTTATAAGAGAAGAAGAGCAAAGAGGAACGAAATGAAGTTCAAATCAACCAAATGTACAATTTCACTGTTTCCAGTAAAAGGATTGATGAGAAAGGAGGCTGCACCTATTAGCTAATATCTAAACTTTCATCTCTCACCCTAAATAATTATCAAGATTTGATGGTGCAAAATTTGATGCTAGCATTTCCATTGTATATAATTCAAATGAAGCCTATATATCTTTCCTAATATCTCCATCATGCTCTTTGGTAATGACATCATTCGCCCACCAGGCTTTTACTCCTGTGTTCTTATATAATTTTATGTGTATATTTTGGCTTCAACTCTTCTATCCCCAATGTTATAGAATGTTATTCTATAACATTCAGCTAGTTTATGCTATCAGTATTTATTTTGTTATAAAAACTTTACATTTTCACTATGTAATTTAGAAATTTTTTTATTGGATATTTTATATATTTACCTTTCAAGTATTATCCCCTTTCCTGGTTTCCCCTTTGGAGCCCCTCTCTCCAATTCCCCCCTCCCTCTGCTTCTATGAGGATGATACCCTTCCCACCCACCCACTCCCACCTCACCACCCTTGCATTCCCCCCACACTGGGAAATCAAGCCTTTCCAGGACCAAGGGCTTCTCCTCCTATTGATGTCAGACAATGACATCCTCTGCTACATATGTGACTGGAGCCCTGGGTCCCTCCATGTGTACTCTTGGTTGCCATCTCATCTTTCCTAGATACATTACGTGTTAAAGTAGACTCACTTAATAATGTTTATTCAATAATCAACACTAACAATCTACATATATCACTTGTTCAACAGTGGTTAATTGACACGATTCTTTGTAGGCCATCTTTAGAATAAACATTTTGGAGTTTAAATATATGATTTGTAAATATAGGTTTTAGAAACACTTAATGTCACCAAAACAAAAGAAAACAAACAATCAAAAACCAACAACATTGTTTGACACAGTTGAATTGGAAGCTATTTGAATACTAAGTAAAAAACTAAAGAAGCTGAAGCTGAAGTGGGAAAAACACAGGTATAGGAACCCACAGATGAGCTGCCCAGATAACAGGAGTTTCAGAACTCACAGCAGAAGCTGGAAAACCAGGGAAGAAGTTAGAGCTGACTCATGTGTAAGGAATCCCACAATACTCTCAGAAGCAGTGGAATCAGGGAGGGAGAAGATGCTGACCTGCAACAGGGTTCACAGGCATGGGGATTCCTACACCACTGAACAGAAAGTTCCCAATGACATACTGTAATTTAAACACCAAAGTCATGAAAGAAAGTATATAAAAACTTTAAAGGAGTGGGATAAAGCCATATATGAATGCAGCATATAAAGAATATTAAAACTAACAAGGCCAAGAAGAAAGATTTACTTCGAGTGCTAACTGCTATTATACCAAGGAAAGATATTCATTAGAATTGAAAGATAAATAAAAAATATTGCACGATAAAAGCTGACTAAAGGATTTACTACCACAAGATCAAACCAAATGAGGCTATCAAATGAAATACAAACGATACCACCACAGAGGATACAAACAATACCTGTACCATTGATACTAATAGGTCTAAAAAAATATAATAGATACAACAAATTGACATGGATTAAGGTACATTATTCACCAATAAATATGAACATTAATGGTCTCAATTCTCCACCAAAAAAATCAGAACTCAGGACCTATTACTGACTGCTTCCAAAAACCACAACTCACTTTCAAAGAATGACACTAATTTTGGGTAAATGGATGGAGAAAGCTATTTCAAGAATTATCCCTGAGCTTTTGGTATAGTAATTACTACATCCCTTCATCTTTATCTAGTGAGAAAATGACAAAAAATATTAGAACTAAACATGCTGAGCTAAGAAGGTAAGAATGGAAAGGGGGAATGTAAAGCCAGCCCCATCCCTAAAATGTACGAAAAATATGGTATGGAAAGTTATGTTGCCATAACTACTGCAAACAAGTAGGTTAAATGAGTGAACAGGTGTAAGGCCATCAAACTTGAATGAGCATCTGTCATCCTGTATGCTAACAGTTAAGCTGTATAGATTGTATACATATGATATATATTCCTTTTGATCTTATTATTTCTGAAATATGTGTAAAAAGCTACCTAGAAATTATAAACAAGTTGTAAAGATAAAATCCCATTTTTTGTGAAGCTGCAGTGTCTGGATTTTGAAGCCAGAATGCTATGCAACTCTCTGAGAAGAATTACACTCTTGATTGCCTTTTCTTGACAATAGTAAGAGAAGGATAATAGGAAAAAGTCATTGACAACAGCTCCACACACTTGCTTTTGTTGATGTTACAGGGAAAGCTGCAAAACCATTTAGGTGATGTCTTCCTCACATCCCTCTTTTATACTCTGAACCCTTCTATTGTCATGTTTTTAAACCAAATAAGTCCGTGTCTAAAGGTCATGGGGAAAAAGCTTTTGAAACCTAAGCAAGTAAACTGGACATTGCAACAGACAACCTTCTCGAGTGCTCAAGGATACAAGGCTAAGTTGTAGGGGCAGATACACTTGTTAAATTCCTTGAACAACTAGGAATAGCCTCCCAGAGAGTAAATGGTTTTCTTGAGAAGTCTGCAGATTTCCAGGGCTGTTATTTCTATACTAAAAGGCTACTAGTGAGGAAGGAAATTAAATGTACAATGACACTTAAAGGCAAGCAATCCTTGATGGACAAGATCAATTCCTATATAAAGCAAAACTGTGGGAAGCACTCATCATATTTAGATGGGAGGGAAAGTATGGAAACAAACACCCCAAATGGAAAACTGGCATTCTCCTTCCTTACTTGAGTTTTTAATCCTAGCCATTGTGACTGGTGAAATCTCAGGGTCATTTTAATTTGCATTTCTGTAATGACTAAAGATGTTGGACATTTCTTTAAGTCTTTAAGTGCTTCTCCACCATTGGAGATTCCTCTGTTGGGAATTCTTTGTTTAGTTCTGTACCCCATTTTTTTTTGGTTTTTCGAGACAGGGTACCCCATTTTTAAATTCGGCTCTCTGGCTTGCTGGAGTCTAACTTCTTGAGTTATTTATATATTGTGGATATTATTCCTCTGTCAGATATAGGATTAATGAAGATCTTTTCCTGATATGTAGGCTACTGTTTTGTCCTATTGACAGTGTCTTTTCCCTCACAGAAGCTTTTTAGTATCATGAGGTCCCATTTACCAACTGCAGTTCTAAGAGTCTAAGACATTGGAGTTCTGTTAAAGAAATTGTCCCTATACTAATGCATTCAAAGCTATTACCTACTTTCTCTTCTATTAGCTTTAGTGTACCTAGTTTTAGGTTGAGGTCTTTGATTAACTTGGACTTCAGTTGAATCACATGTAGAAGGGGGAACAAAATAGTCACAGGGGAGAGGGGAGAGGGGAGAGGGGAGAAGGGAGAGGAGAAAAGGGAGAGGAGAGAAGGGAGAGGGGAGAAGGGAGAGGGGAGGGGGAGAGGGGAAAGGAGAGAGGGGAGAGAATAGTGGAGCAAGATCAGGTATGGAGAGAAACACTAGAAATATCCAAAGAGCCAAAAGAATGAATGGAAATCTGGAGCTGCCAAGGCTGGGAAGAGTGGGTGGAATCTCTAGGAAGTCCCAGGGATCTGGGATGGAAGAGGATTCCAAGAGATGCCATATCAAACCTAAGAGTTCCTGTAGCCATGTATGACCCCAAGAAGAAGGAGAAGGACACCAACCTACCCATAATACTTTTGACTTAAAATTTGTCCTATCTAAAAGAAATGCAGGGACAAAGATGGAGCAGAGCCAGAAGGAATGGCCAAGCAATAACTGGATGAAGTTGAATCCCATTCCACAGGAAAGCACCAATTCTTCTTATTATTGATGGTCTGTTAAGCTTTCAGACAGAAGCTCAGCATAACTGTCCTCTGAGAGTCTCCACCCAGAAGTTGACTGAAATAGATGCAGATACCCACAGACAAACTTTGGTCAGAGGTTGGAGACTTTTATAGAAGAGTTGAGGGGATGTTTGAAGACCCAGAAGGGGATAGGAATCCCACAGGAAGACCAACAGAGTCAACTAACCAAGACGCCTGGGAGCTCTCAGAGACTGAGCAACCAAGCAAAAATCATACATGGGCTGGAATGAGGTCCTTCACATAGATGTAGCAGCAGTGAAGCTCAATCTCCATGTAGGTCCTCCAACAATTGTAGCAGAGGCTTTCCCAAAACCTGTAACCTGATGCTGGTATCCATTCCCCAACAGGGATGCCTTGTCTGCTCTCAGGGAGAAAGAATGTACCTAATCTTGCAGAAACTTGATTCACTAGGGTAGGGGGATACCCAACGGGTGCCCTACACTCTCAGAGGAGAAGAGGAGGGTGGATGAGAGACGGACACTGTTAGTGGGGATCAGGAAGGAGATAGCATTTGGGATATAAATTCTTGCTTCCAGGTTTCTTCTCTGCTTGAATTTCTTCCCTAATTTCCTTCAAGGAATAGAGTGTTACCTGGAATTGTACAATAAATCAAACCATTTTCTTCTTAAGTTGCTTTAGGTGAAGGGCTTTATTATTACAAATGAAACCCTAACTAAGACAGTTACCTCTATTTTAGATTATAATTATATTTCTCCTTTCACCTTCCTTTCTCCAAACCCTCTCATACCCATTCCCACCCAACTCTGTTTCAAATACCTTGGCTCTTTTTAAAATTTTATTACAGCATGCATACATATATGTGCATATACATATATATTCTTAAATATAAGCTGCTCCATATGCATAATGCTACATGAATGTGTGTTTTTAGGGTTAACCATTGGAACTAGAAAAACAATTGACATGTTCTTATAGAGGTAAGACAAATATATAGTTCAGCACAAAATTCATCATGATTCAATAAATAGTTGCTTATAGTAGCAGGATACAGTTGATATGAAACAGAATAATGGGAAGAAGCAGTCCAACTTGGGAACAGAAAAGAGGTCAGTACAGAAAGGGAAGGACAAAGAAAAAAATAACACCAAAATTAAATGGTTAGAGCCTTATGGAATCATACTATTTTTAATTATATACAATATATATAAGTGCATTTATGTATAAGTGTGGGGGGTACACATGTGCATATGTGCATATGTGTGTGTATGTGCGTATGTGAGTGCATATAGATAGTTGTTGCTTAAAGGATGTTAAGCCACTTGGCTTCAGAATGATCTTCACAAAAGTCCTAGACTAATAAAAAGCAGAATCAGGCTTAAGAACCCTCCTTTCACTATCTTCTGAGAGGCTCCATCCTGCAGCTGACTCAGACAGATACAGACACCTACAGCCCAACAGTGGACAAAGCTTGGGGACTCTTATGAAAGAATAAGAGGAAGGATTGTAGGCAGGGAAGGGGATAGGAACTCCACAGGAAGACCAACAGAGTCAACTGACCTGGACCTTTGGGGCTCTAAGAGTCTGAACCACCAACCATAGAACATAAACGGACTGGGCCTAGGTCTCCCTGGACATATGTAGCAGATGTGCTGCTTGGTTTTCATATGTGTCCCAAACAACTGAAGCAATAGTTAGCCCAAAGCTGTGCCTGTCTGTGGGATATGTTCATCTATCTAGGTTGCCTTGTCTGGCCTCAGTGGGAGAGGAAGCATCTAGCTTTGCAAAGACTTGAAGTGCCAGGGGAGAGGGGATGCCAAAGGGCAGGGCCCATCCACTGAGAGGACAAGAAGAGGGGGAAGGATTGTGGGAGGCAGTGACAGGGAGAGGGTCAGTGAGCAGGATGTAAAGTGAATAAGTAAAATTAACTGAGTAGAACATGATCTGGCATTGGGTGAGGGAGAAGGAATGAAGCTCTGAGGGCCAGCAGAGAGAATGAAAATAGGTAACCTCAGAGGGTAGAAGATTGGGGGGACCTTCCAGAATGTACCAGAGACTTGGGAGCTGAGAGACTCTCAGGATTCAAAGGGAGGGACCCTAGATGAAATGCCCTACAGTGGTGAGAGGGAGCTTGTATAGCCCACCTCCAGCAGAAAGACAAGACATTGAGTGAGAGATGGGGTTGCTATCCCACAGTCAAAACTCTGACCTATAATTGTTCCTGTCTGAAAGAACTACAGGGGTCAAATGGAGAAGAGCCTGTGGAAAAGAAAGTCCAGCGACAGGCCCAAAGTGAGATCCAGCTCAAGGGGTGGCCCCAAGGTCTGACACTACTACTGAGGCTATGGAGTGCTCACAAAACGGGACCTATCATGACTGCCATCCAAAAGACCCAACAAGCAGCTGATAGAGTCAGATGCAGATATTTTCACCCAACCAATGGTCAGAAGCTGCTGGACCCTGTGGTTGAATTAGGGAAAAGCTGGAAAAAGCTGAGGAGGAGGATGACCCTGTAGGAGAATTAGCAGTCTCAATTAACCTGGATCCCTAGATCTCTCAGACACTGGACCACCAACCAGGAAGCATACACCAGCTGATAGGAGGTACCCAACCCATATACGGCAGAGGACTGCTGAATCTGGGTTCAGTCAGAGAAGATGCACCTAACCCTCAAGAGACTGGAGATCCCAGGTAGTTTAAAGGTCTGGTGGGGTAGAGGGTGGGGTGGGGACATTCTTGTGGAGTCAGGAGGCAGGGAGGAGGTATGGGATGTGGAAAAGTCAGAGGTGGACCTGGAGGAGAATAAAATCTGGAGTGTAAAAAAACAGAAGAGGAAGAAGAAGAAGAAGA